>JAJPUD010005152.1:58329-100638 GCA_023553655.1 Myrmecobius fasciatus
CTTCCTTCCTTCCTTCCTTCCTTCCTTCCTTCCTTCCTTCCTTCCTTTGTTCCTTCTTTCCTTCCTCCCTCCCTCTCTCCCTCCTTTCTCTTTCTTTCTTTCTTTCTTTCTTTCTTTCTTTCTTTCTTTCTTTCTTTCTTTCTTTCTTTCTTTCTTTCTTTCTCTTCCTTCCTTCCTTCCTTCCTTCCTTCCTTCCTTCCTTCCTTCCTTCCTTTCTTTCTTTCTTTCTTTCTTTCTTTCTTTCTTTCTTTCTTTCTTTCTTTCTTTCTTTCTTTCTTTCTTTTTCTTTCTTTCCTTCCTTGCTTTCTTCCTTATTTTTTTCCTTGCTTTCTTGTTTTCTTGCTTTCTTTGATGAAGAAAAAAGAAAACTTGGAAGGAAATTTTTAAAAGTGTGAATTTTGTTACTTAGTTCTCTGAAACATATTGCCTCTTCCTTGAATTTTAGATGTTTTTACAAAATTTGTTTTAAAGTTACCCAAGTCTTTAATAAGACATAACGCATTAAAACTCTGAAACATGCAGATGTGGTATTAATGACCATTAACAATGCCATTTCAGCTGAAGCAGGACAGATACTGGATCATAAGGTCTCCCTTAAGTGAATAACATGGAAAAACAATTTATAAATAGCAAAAATATCCTATATCTGCCAAGAAACAAAAATTCCATTTGTGACCACACAGAGAGGACGATGTATCCAATAAAGATTTTTGATGAGCTGGGTGAATCTTCATAGAGCAATAATCATTGTAACTCCAATCTTGGGAAACATCATTGTTTCCTAGCTGTTAAGAGTTCTTAGAAATTGTCTGGGCAAACTTTCATTTTATAGATAAGGAAATGAGGGCCGAGAGTGTTATAGTGATTTCTCCAAGTCCACATACATAGTAAATGGAAGAACCAGGCCTGAATTCTAGGACTCACTTCATCTTTCAATTAAATTACTTTCTCTAAGTTCTCTAAGAAGAAAAAAGTAGGACCTGGAAAATCTCAAGTTTCATGCTGATTACATGTGAGTGTGATGCATTTACTGCAACCTAAACACTTGGTTATCCTTTTCCCTAAAAGCAAACATACATAGAAATTGTACTATGGTTGACTGGCCATTCCCATTTACAAGGGGAAGTTGTCATTTGAAATCAGGATCCCCTATGTATTAGGGAGGATACATTTTCTTATTGTTTCAGAGTGCCAATGAGTCAGAGTAGCTGAAATTTTTCTTCTCCACTGTGGTGAGCTAGGTCAGGTGGAAATGCCAGCCTGATTTCATAGAACTTTTTCATTATGTACATTCTTTTCAACTCAATGTTTTCCAAACTTGTCCCAAACATTCATAGTTGAGTAAAATAAATGTATATATTGGGCAAATCCAAAAATAAATTTCTGATTCTGTATCTTGAGTTTATTACCTCTCCATCGGGAGGTGGGTACCATGCTTCATGAATGGTCCTCTTGAATTGTAGTTGATGATTGTTAATTAGAGTTCTTAAATATTTTTGACTTGTTTGTCGTTATAATATTGTTACTGTATAAATTGTCTCATGGTTCTGTTTGTTTTATTCTCCATACCAGATTTCTTTGAAACCTCTCATTTCATTATTTCCTATAGCACAATTATAGTCTTTTACATTTGTGTACCATAGTTTATTCAGCTGCATTTGTTTGGCAGCTAGGATAGAGAGCTGGATCAGGAGTCAGGAAGGCCTAATTTCAAATCCAGACTTAGATGCTTAAGTGCTATGGGATTTAGAGAAGTCATAACCTATATTTACATCAGTTTCCTGATCTGTAAAATAGGGAAAACAACAACACCAACTTTCCAAGGTTGCTGTAAGGATAAAATGAGATAATATTTGTAAAGCATTTTGTAAATCCTAAAGTGCTATATAAATGGTAGGCATTATTATTTATTTATTTATTTATTTATTCCTCTTAGTTTCCTCCTTAGTTTCCAGTTCTTTGCAACCATACCTTTTTAACTATAATGAGTTGTTTGTTTTGTATGTATGTATATATGTATATATATATATGTATATGAATCCCTTTTCTCTTTTTCTTTGATTTTTTTAGGAGTATATTCATTGTGCTCTTAGTGGGTCAAAGGATATGTATGTACAACTTAATAATTTTGAGGAAATAGTTCGATTGGCCAGACCAATTTCCAGCTCCATTAATAACATGTTAATGTGCCTATTTTCCTATAGTCCTTCCAACATTTGAAATTTTCCTATTTTGTCGACTGTGCTGATTTGATGGCTATGAAATAGAACCTCAGAGTTACTTTAATTCATTCTATCCTTTTTAATGAATAGCCAGGTGACACAGAGGATGCACTAGGCTTGCAATCAAGAAGACTCATCTTCCTGAGTTCAAATCCTGCTTCAGACATGTACTAGATGAGTGACCCTGAGCAAGGTACAATCCTTTTGCCTCAGTTTCCTCATCTGTAATATGAACTTGAGAAGGAAATGGCAAATCACTCTAGTTTCTCTGCCAAGAAAACCCCAGAGTCATGAAGAGTCAGGCATAAATGAACAAAAGAAAAACAAAAATTTTCTAAATTCTGCCTTCTATCTCTAGAAAGTTCCCTTCCTGTTCCACTTCTGCAGTGTCAGTTTACTGAGATATTAGCAGTTCTTCAAAACCTAGCTCACATGTTACCCTATCTATAAAGCTTTCTTTGACTCTGCCCAGATTATATGGGTGTAAGTAGAAAGACTTAGATTTGAACTTAGACCTCCTGACTCCAAATCTACTGTTCTTTCCATTGTATTGTGGATGTCTCATCAGAAGGCTTCCTGTGTTATTCCACAACATTTTCCCTGAACTTCTCCTATGCTTATATTACATTCTAACCTGTATTAGAGTTTATTCGTGAATAAACTTTCTTTCTTAGTAGACAAGGTTTTTAAAGGATAGGAATTTGCCTCATTTATCTTTGTATTCCAGACAAGAATAGTATACTTCTTTACATTCATTGATGGATCTTATAATTTTTTTTCCCTCAAGTGATTTGGGGATAGGAAATAAAAGAATGAATGGTAGCTTTGATGTGGAGTGGTTTGTACTTCCAAACCAGATTAGAATGTGAGAAATACTTAACATAATAATAAATATGCAATAAAACACAGAAAACCTTAATATGTGGTTATATGCAGTCTGCGGGGATCCTTATGAATGATTTAGTGGCCCCCATTTCTATTTGAATTTGATACTACTGCTTTACACTATAGAAATTTCATGTATGAGTAAATATTTGTGGCAGATGAACATTAAAGGAATTAAATACATTCTTAAGGGTACAAGCAAAGAAGAAATTTGAAATACTATGAATTTGTACTTTCAGTATCCCTCACAGAACTTACTATAGTGATAAAAACAGGCATTAAATACTTTAATTTTAAAATTCACATAAAAATCTTATTATAAATGCTCCAGTCGCTGGTGTGGAGCATATCTCTTCATTATCTCCATAATATGTGATTGCATGCTCACCTATGCATATTTAAAACTAGGTCTAAACAATACAATGGGTTTTATGTAGAGTCATAATTGTCTGCCTATAATCCTTTGGGTTTTTTTTAACCTCATCTTTTCCAACCATACATTTTCTTAATGAGATTCCTCATGCCACTTATGACTCATAGATTATCATTAGAAATACATTACAATCTACTTGTTTCCACTATACATCTTTTTATTGACCTTTGGGTCAAGCATAATTAATTCTATGGCAATTATGGCATTTTGAGCTTCACAACCATTCAACATCACTGGAAGAATCCACATATTAATAAGACGGGTTTTTATGATAGGGAGCAAATTAGGATCATTGAAGACACTGTAATTTTCGAATTTCAACTAAGCTTGCTCTCTTACGAATTTTTGCCATATTCTTGATATGTGTATAATTCTGATAATGTTATGAAAATGACAAAGCAAAGCTTATAAATCAGTAGTTATTGATTCATCTGATCACCTTTTTTTGAAAAAGTAATATTTGTGAATTTGTCCATTCTTCCTTCAGAATAGCTTATGAAGTAATCCCTCATTGCTCCCAAGTTTGTGTCTTGTCATATAGACTCTTTAGATTTTTGCTTTGTCTTCTCTAGCTACTCTCCCCCATGCTTCCTCTTTCATAGTTGTAGTAGTAGCAGCAGCAGCAGCAGCAATAGTAGCATTTACATAGCACTTTAAGAGTTGCAAAGCACTTTACAAATTTTTCTAATTTCATCCTCACATGAAGAAACTGAGGCAGACAGAGGTTTAGTAACTCGCCCAGAGTCATACTTGCAGGAAGTGTCTGAGGCAAGATTTGAACTCAAGTCTTCTTGATTTGAACTCAGATCTTTTTGACTCCAAATCTAGAACTCTATCCACTGTACCACCGAAGGGCCATATTAATTTCATCATAGCTAATATCAGAGATCCAAATGTGCAACTAATAATGAAAATAAAATAGTTGTAGAATTGCTGACAGGTTAGTTCAGTTTTTCATTCATTTTCTTTCTTGACAGTTTCATCTATGAATGCTTTTGTGAAGACAGGACTCACTTGAGTCTCATATCAAATTTTCTATAGACTTGTTTTCATTTCCATTGGTTTTTATAGTTTTATGAGGTGATATTATTTGTAGTCAAGTTCACACACACAGAGCACTTGTTATCAGTATGATAATATGAAAAGCACCATATTTATAATGGGAAAATTTGTTTTTGAATGTTGGCTCTGCCAACATTACTAGTTGCATAACCTTGGAGAAATCATCTAACCTTTCTTTGCTGAATTTTCTTAAATGTAAAATTAGGATGGCAATACTTGTTTTACCTATTCTCAGGTTGCTTCTAGGAAAACATTTAAAAAATCTTTTTAAAATGTATATTTTAATTTGATTTATTTACTCAATATTTTCCCAGTTACATTCAAAACAAAAAAATTTTAACATTTTTTAAAATTTCTAGGTATTCTCCCTTGTCCTCACCCATAATTAAGAAACCATATGTGAAGTTATCCAAAATATTTCCATAAAAGTCAAGTTATAAGAGAAAACATATATCTTTTATTCTAATGAAAAACAAAAACCCTACAGAAAAATTAAGTTAAAAAAAAAGAGAGAAAGAGAGAATGCTTCAATCTGTATTCAGACTCAATCAATTTCTTCTCTGGGTATGGACAGAATTTTTCATCATAAGTCCTTCAGAATAGTCATGGATTCTACAACTGGGAATAGCAAAGTCATTTTCAGCTGGTAATCCCAGAACAATGCTACTACTTTATACACAGTACATTTCATTTTGCTTGAATTCATGGAGGACTTCAGGAAAACATTTTTATATATGCCAAGAAGTTCTGTGGTATAGAAAGAAGAGTCAAAAAGTTCAAGTTGAAGACAGAGATTGCAGAAGAATTAGATTTTCCTCAATGGGAGTTCCCTTTACCAATTAAATCACAGGTCCATTAATAAATATATAGGGTGTTCCAAAAGTCTTAGTGCAGTTTAAGATAACAAATATTAAAATTGTATATGTAATGTAACATACTGGGTATGTCAGCAGTGGCCAAAATGAGTACTATGCATGTCCAAATGCTCAATAGAACACAACCATAATCATTTAGAATAAGAAACACCTGATATTAGGAAGAAAAAAGATGTTTGTAAGAGAATAACTAAAAGTATACTGTCAGAAAATGATACCATTAATGTACTGTCTACAAAGTAACAGCAGTAGGCTCTCCATCACAAGATCATTGGAACTGGCCTGAATCATCTCATTGCTGGAAAGAGCCACATTCATCAGAGTTGATCATTGTATAATCTTCTTCTTGTTGTGTACAATGATCTCCTGGTTCTGCTCATTTCACTTAGCATCAGTTCATGCAAGTCTCTCCATGACATTCCTATACCATAATTTGTTCAGCCATTCTCCAATTGATGGGCATCCATTCAGTTTCCAGTTTTTAGCCACTATAAAAAGGGCTGCCACAAACATTCTTGCACATGTGGGACGCTTTCCTTCCTTTATGATTTCTTTGAGATCAGATCCAGTAGAGACACTGCTGGATCAAAGTGTATGCACAGTTTGATAGCCCTTTGGGCATAGTTGAAACATTTTTTAGAAAAACTTTATTTTTCTTGAGTTTTTTGACCTATGTTTTCTTTCACAATATGAAAGTATTTTGTGTGATTACACAAGAATAATATAAAACAAATGCTGTCATCATCTTCCACAAGTCCCTGGTGCAGGCAACCTTAGTGTCATCTTTGACTCCCTCACACTCAATCTACTGCCCAAGTCTATCATTTATTGGTCCCTTCATAATATCTCCCATGTGTACCACCTTCTACCATCCGATACTGCTATCCCCATGGTACCCCTCTTCACCTCATGCTTGGACTATTGCAGTAGCCTGCTAATTGGTCATCCTGCCTCAAGTCTCTCCCCACTCCAGTCTATCCAGCGCTCAGATATCAAATTGATCTTCCCAAAGCACAGCCCTCTGTTCAATAAATTCTTATTAACCCTAGGATTAAATATTAAAATCTTCTGGCTTTTAAAGCTTTTAACAATTTGCCCTCTAAAGACTCTCCCCCCATACACAAAAGACATTTTCAATCTTCTTAACATCTTTCTTTTCTCTATATATTCTGCCATTCAATGATAATGATCTCTTTGCTATTTCTTGTTCAAGACCTTCTCTGATCCTTGCTTTTTTCAAATTTCAGCTAAAGTCCCATTTTCTGCAAGAAGCCTTTCTCATTTAAAAAAAAAAAATTTAGTGCCTTCCCTGTCCAATTTATCCTGTAAATATGTTGTTTGCACATGGTGGTTTGTATATTATCTCCACTATTCAATTATGAACTGCCTGAGAATATGGATTTTCTTTTGATTTTCTTTGCATTCCCAGAATTTAGCAGAATGGCTGGCACACAATAATAGTTTAATAAATACCTAATTACTCAATGACATCATCTAGTTTCCCTCACTTCGTCCTGTCCAGTGCTCTTTTTATATGCTGTGCTATTTCCAGGTGGGTGACCATCTAAGCAGGCTGGTAAGATATCCCACCTTTAACATCACTCTGGACATCCTACTGATTATTTGGCATAATGTGGAGTATTTTGTAACCAAAGGCACTTCACTTATGGTTTGAGTACTTATTATAGTAAAAAACTGAGAACTATAGTCAAGCTTATTTAATCAATTTTAAGAAAAGAAAATAAAACAAATATAAAAAAAATATTTTGAGTATGCATTCTCCAAATTAGTGCATTCTCACTCCTTTCTTCCTGTACAATCTGAAAAGAAAATTTTCCTTTATCCAGTATATCTTCTTGGATTCTTCCTTCTTCCCAAGCAAAGTTAATGAAGAAGCTAGAAAATAATATATCCAGTGACCTCAACAATGTAAATAGCAAGAAAAACAATAACAAGTAATACTATGAAATCATAATGTACAAACTTATCCTCAAAGAAGAGAAAGGATGATGTACCTCCTGCCCTCCTTTGTAGAAGTTAGGGTCAATAGCTATAGACCACTGAAGATGTTAGCTATTTTTAATGTATTGGCTAGTTTTATGAAACCATTTTTATTGTTTGTCATGAGGGATGGTGCTCTGGGAGGGGAATATAGTGAAAAATATAGGTGATAAAAAACCAAAAGATATAAAATGTTTATTTAAACATTTTAAAAGGAAGGTTAAAAGGATAATAGCACTGTGCTATGTAACTCTCTCATTTTCAAAGTGAAAAAAGAAAGTCTTCAAACTATAGACCAGTGATCTTAGCTTCATTTCCTGGGGAAAATATTATAATATATAATTAAAGGTATAGCTAATAGATATTTAGAGAGATAATCAAATCAATGTTTTGTAGGATTTATTAATCAAGTGCCATACATTATGTCTCTACCATCCTTGGACCTTCCCAACCATTCTTCCATGGCCACCTCTTCTCCATAGTCTTCCCCCATTAGAATTTAAGTTCCTTGAGGACAGAAATCTGGTTCCATTTTAGGGGAGCCTTTCCTCTTTGGAGAAGTTTTTTTTTTTATTTGCTTAAGCATAGATTTGTCAGTGTCTAAGGTAAAAAGGCACTCAATATAAAATACAAATCAAGTATGGAACAATTATTTATTTCCTACACACAAAAGGAATGGTAAACACAAAACACAAGCAAATATTGAAATAAGGATTTAAAACAAAATTCAGTTATCTTAACTCATAACTACTGTTATACTCTCCTAGAAATGAAATGTAAACTTCATCAGACCATGAAGCCATTTTCAGTATTGCTCAACCTGTTCTCTGGACTGGTCTCTAAAAAATATGTCTATATTCACTAATATGGAAATAGTTTACATGATTGCATATGTACAAACTGCATCACATTGCTTGTTGTCTCAGAGAGGCAGGAGAGAAGGAAAAGGAAGGACTGAATTTTGTACTCAAAACTTTAAAAATGCTTAAAATTATTTTAACATGTAATTGGGGAATAAAGAAAATATTTAAATTTTTCAATGGATTAAAAAATATGTCTACTGGCTAACCTGACCAGGGTTAGAGTTCCTCCTCTTGTTAATGGTCATCTTCTATGCAGAAACTTCACCTAATATCAGTTAGTTATAACCAATAGACTTCAGAACTCTATGCCTCTTAAACCCACAAGGTTGTTCCCAAGCTTGGAGATGTATATCTTGGGAATGATTTTCAGTCACCTATTCGGAAAAGAAAATACAAAGTAAAGAAAGTAGCCAAAGGACCAGGATAAGATTACTTAATTGAGTCCCCCCAATGCTATTGGCTATTTGGAAGTGATTATCATGTGTCTTGGGGTGAAGAAAATTATGACTTTTCTTCTTTACCCTACCTTTTTTCAGGACTACTCTAGTGAAAGAGAACTTTGCTCTTTGTTCAATTGCTACAAAAGAATGACTCCTTGATCCCCAAAGCACCCAAACTCTGTGTATACTCAAACATGCACACACATGCTCTCTCACACACAGAAGGGAGCAGGCCTTCTCATGCCTTATTTAGCTCCCAGTTACATTTGCACTAAAACACCAGTCTCCAAGAAAATGAAGTCCTAGCTAAGTAACTCTTGCTTGGAAAGGGATACTTGCCTTTATATAGGGCTATTCCTCTTACACCCCTCAGTTGTTTTAAGGCCAGGCTAGACATTGGTGCTTTTAAATTTTTTGTTCCTAGTTAAACCTGATTTTTGAGTCCTAAGTAATGTTGACATTGCCACTATATATATACAGATGTTAATATGAACTGGCAAGCTTGAATGCTAAAGCAGATCTTTGCCCCATCCTCACAGCAATTTGGCAGGCAGGCCAGTCAATCTATTGCTGTCTTTAGTAAGATTTAAAATGACACCTCTGCCCTGACTCCAAAAACAGAGCAGCAACCCCCAGTTCATGGTCAGCTTCCACGCAGCACAGTAAGTGGGCCATGAAAATTTCTGGGCCAGCATCAGTCATTGTCACTTATAACCAAAGAAAATCTCAGCTGTAATACAAAGCTGCTGGTGGTGGGGACTCTGAATCCTCTGACCTATAAAATAATTATTCTTATAAACAAAAGATAAATCAAGGAGAGAAAAACAACTTCCTTCACATAGACATCAATGAAATCTGGGTCAGCTACATTGGTGGCCCATCCCATTCCAAGTGCTGTGTTCACAGCAAGGAGTCACTGAGCAGTCACCCTTCATTTGAGAAAGACACAGAGAGAAAATTCTGTCTTGCTTGCAAAGCTGCCTAGAGCAGATTCTCACAGAGGAATCAATGCAATTGTAGCTCACCATGTTGAGAGCATTGTTTTTAAAGCCACATTTAGGGGTTGACATTTGTTGTCAATCATAGCTTAAGCTCTCCTCATCCTTAGTACCATTCCTGTCTAACAATAAGGAACAAGGGGCAGGAGTATTGCACTCCTTCCCTCTCCATGGGCTTCCTCTGACCTGGATCCAGCTATATTTGCTGGAATGTTTTAAGTTCTATAAAAGTCAGAACTTAAAACATTAGAATCCCGCTTCTAATAAGGGAAGATATGCTTGCATTTCTCGACTGTTTGGCTCATTAAGCCCCAATTTATATATATTATATATGCATATATAATGTAATATTTATGTAAACATTAAATTTAAATATCTATTTAAATATTTAAATGAACCGTGATATATATTATTAAATTTAATGTAAACATTTATTTTACATATTTAATATAAGTACATTATATAATATAATAATATAAAATATATTTTATATAAATATATAAATTTATATTAAATATTAAAATGTAAATTATTTAAATTTAGGTTCTGACACATGTCTAGGTCTCCCCCCAAATCCGAAAGTAGAAAGATAATCAATATAAATTATTAATCAGGTATGGGGCATTATTACTTCCTTCATACAAAAGTAAGGCCACAAAAGATTCATTACCCATTATTGACCGAGGAACTTAAAAACAAGAATCAATAACATAAGAACAATCTCTGAAGAAACTGATATTTAAATCTAATCAGAACACTGAACAGGTTGTGGAATAGCCAACAGCATGACCAAATTTCATTTAGCATCTATACTGTCCAGAGATAAGCTCTGAGCATTTTCTTGCTGACAGTCACCTTCTTGAATGAAGAAATCCCTCTGGTCACCAGTTAGCTACACCTTATGGACCTGATGGACTTCTAGACTTCTCCAGCTAGTGTTCATCTCCAAGCCAGGGCACATTCACCTCCAAGCTTCACTTATTCAGGAAAGAAAATAGATAAGGCGGCCAGAGGCCCAAAGGAAACATATCTGAGATATACTGTTCTAGCTACTATGTGGGCACAGTCACCATGATGCCAGAAAGGAGAAGCATCAGTTATGGCAGATAAAACCCTTCAATTCCCTCACTGCTCTCTCCCCCAGATATACGATAACACCTCAGGCTAAAGAAAGATGAAGCTGGAAATATCTTTCCTTTTTAAAGTTTCATGGAGATATTGGCTCTTCTGGCTCATTGGTCAATGAGGGCCTGATTTGTTATTTCAAAGCACCCATGTCTTTCAATTCTGAGATAACACATGACCAAAAGCAGGAAAATTAGTTTTACTTATGTTGGAATGGCCCTCACTACCCCTGGAATTTGGGTAAGTTGTCAGAAAATGGATAGGAGTACCAGAGTTATGACTTCATGATCAGAAGAACTAGGCTTTCTAAAATTGTAGTGAATGTTTAGTAGTCTCCACCTAGTTATATTTTACTGAGTTTATGAGGGACAATACAGCATAATAGAGAGCAGGATATATAGTCAGAAGATACATGAGTATGAATTCTGCCTTTTGTCCCTGAATTATTAGCAAAGTTCTCTGACCTTTAAAATATGAATGTGTGTTGGTTAGGTAAACTATCTGGGTCTATGACATACTCAATGCCCATGACATACATATTTTATTGCCACAGTGCTTATAACATTCAAATATTCAGTATGGCCTGTGGGGAAATTTCATCCAGAGAAATACATCCCTCCCTCTTGCTTGATTGCCCAGGGCCTATTACTAGGAATTGTCACTTAATTGATCTATTGACTGAATAAGGATATTCTACAAACATAAGATGAACTCCTAATTTTAAAAAATGGAAGAGAATAAACACTGCAAACTTTAAGCCAGTGAGCTTGACTCTGAATTCTAGGAAGTCTCTATAAAAGATCTTTATTGGTGAATATATGAAAAGGAAAAAATGTGATTTCAAAAAGCAAATTTGGTTTCATCAAGAACAGGCCATGTCAGATTAATGTCCTCTCCTTTTTTTTTTAACAAGGATTACTAAGATAGTAGATGAGATGAATGTAATAATATAATTTACCTAGATTTTAGCAAAGCATTTTGATAAAGTATTTCATACTATTCTTGTAGAAAATATGGAGAGGATGGATTAGATGGTAATAAAAATTACAGGGACATAGAATGGGTTGGTTGACTGAACTCAAAGAATTATTGTTAATGACTCAATGTCAACATAATAGGAGATTTCCAATGGAATATCTTAAAAATCTCTAATTTCCTCTATGCTGTTTAATATTTTTTTTATCAGAGACCTGTTCAAAGCCTAGGTGTTCTACTCATTATATATACAGAAGATACTAAATTAAGGATATCTAACACAGCAGATGAGAAAGTCAAGATCCAAAAGGATTGTGAGGGCTTTCCAGTAATGTCAAAGTTAAATAGAAATGGATATATGTGGGGCACATATTCATTTGTTGTTCAGTTATTCTTAGTTGTGTCCTACTCTTCCTGAACCTATTTGGGATTTTCTTGACAAAGATACCAGAGTAGTTTGCTATTTCCTTTTCCAACTCATTTTACAAGGGACTTGATAAGGATCACACAATTTGTAAGTGTCTGAGGCCAGATTTGAATTTAGGAAAATGAGTCTTTCTGACTCCAGGTCCAATACTCTATTCATACTCCTAGCTACCCACATATTGACTAAGCAAAACACAAATTAACATCATCTATGTTGTATTTGTTTATTTGTTAAATATTTATCAATTTATTGTGGGCTTCTGGTTTGACATTTCTAAAGTCACAGAGTCATTAGATTTGGAAAAGACCCTAGAGATAATTCTCATCATTTTGTAAATGAGGAAATCTTATATTGATGAGACTATTGACTCAAAGTCATCCACTTAGAAACAGAAGCAAAACTGGAACTAGAAGCCAAGTCTTCTGATTTCCCTAGCCAGGATTATGGTTTGTAAGAAAGATTGCTGAGACAGTAGTTGAAATCTTCTGCTTATTCACTTTTTTTTGATTCTTTGCTCTTTGGAAAAAAATACATTTAAAAACAATACTTAAGTTTGTTCATTAAGTACTGAAGCTGTAGTAATGATCTGACCCCTAAAATAGGTTGTACAGTCTACATACATTAACTTAATCTTTTAAAAATGCATAGAATATAAGGTTTTTGATACAGAAAGTTATATTTCCATAGAGTGAATGATTAAAATTGGTCTACAGTATCCTTGTTTTCCACAAAGCCTTTCTATATTTGGTTCAGAATCCTGGAGCAGTATGGTCTACAATCATTGATCATGCACTACTTTCAGAGGAAAATGTGACTAAAATATTAATCTTTTAAAATATACTTTGTTAGTTTTTTGAAATCTTGGTTTAACATTGCAATACAGTGGTTCAAGGGACTATTTTTAAGTTCAGTCTATTTCAAAATCTTATTTTAATGGCTTTGTTTTAAATAATCACAATTGAATGTTGCAAAATTATAAAGACCAGGCTTGGCCCCTGATAAGGGGTATGAGAAGGTTTCTTTCTTCATTCCTTTGCAGACGTGGGAATAGGTAAGAGCAGTAGGAGGAGAGGCAGTCCAAGGGAATGAAACATAGCATCTAATGTCAGATTTTTTTTTCGATGTTTTCATCAGTATTGCTGAATTTTTCTTTTCTTCCCCTTTTCTTATATTTCAAAAAGAAATGTAAAAGGGATGATTCTCTGGGAAGAGGAGAGATGAGGGATACAGGAAGAAATCTAAGAAACATATAAACAAAATATATCAATAAAAACTCTGTGTCTAAGCTTTAAGAATGTATGGAGATGAAACTTTCTTTAGATGATACCTTTATGTTGTCTTCAGTCTTAAAATCTTATCTTTAAATGTCTTTACAACAGGATGGCTTCAGGCTATCATTAGCTAATGTCTCAAAATACAATGTATACTTGGAGTGAGATCCATAATTATTGAAAGGGGTACAAATTCATATTTCAAGTCATTTTCTAGATAATTCCAAAAGGGGTGGCAGGACTGACCTTATCAGATCTAATTAGATTACCATTACTCATAAGGTGACTGATAATGAGCACATATGTACTAAGAACAGGAAAAATGTCATCTATGCCATTGTCCTATTGTTTGTCCTGGATTATTTTATTCCTATAACTTCCAATTATCTGTTTTCTTGCAGGAAACTTTTCAAGCTACTTGTCAATTGGGTAAAATGCTATTTTAATTAAAAACTGATATAAATAACACAATTATTTATATAATAATAATAATAGAAATAAAATATAATCAGTTATAGTATCCACTTTGTTGAATTATATAACATATTATATAATCAATCCAATGTAAATCCATTTAAATGAACAGCAAATTGATATGTGATAGATCTCAAAATGCTGAAAGTATTTCCCTTGTCAATCTTTCTCCCTTGTGGAACCTCCGTTCTTCCTCAGGATAGTTCTTTAAGTGCTATAAAATATGGGTGACCATTTGGCATGCAGCCTTTAGTAGAGTGCCAATGCATTCTACATACTATAAGTAAACCTTAATTTTTAAAAGTAAAAGATAAATATAAATATTAGACTTAATATTTTCTTCTCTTACCCCAATGGATATCTTCTGCCTCCCCTCCCACTATGCAAAAACTACTCTAGTAAAGTGGTCTCCAAACTATTTTGATAGTATATCCTATTAAGAAAACATTTTTGAAATGCACTTTTAGTGAGTTCAAATCTGGCCTCTAGATACTTATTATATAGCTGTGTGATCCTCAGCAAGTCACAACTTCTGTTTGCCTCTAATGTACAAAGGATTGTTGTGAGAATCAAATGAGATAATATTTGTAAAGTACTTAACTCATAGGTGCTATATAAATGCTTATTCCCTTCCCTTAATATTTACTTACTTATAAAAGATCTATATGTGCCTATATAATATTTACTTATAAAAGATCTATATACTTTAAAAATTCTGTAATTAAAAAAATAAAATTGAAAAGCTTTAGATAAAATGAAATTATAACTAATCCTACCATCAACAACAGGGTGCCACTGCAGTTCTTTGAGTAGGAGAGTACACAATCAACCTTGCTTTTAAGGACAAGGATTTTGGCAGCTCTATAGAGGATGGATTTGAACTGGAGAGATTTGAAACAGGGACACCAATTAGGAAGTTATTTTGAAGGTTTGAACTAGGGTGGTAATTATGTAAAAAGAGAAAAAGGAACAAATGCAAGAAATGTTTTATGGGTAGAAATAACAACATTTAGCAAGGGATTAGATAGAGAGTGAACTCTCCATGTGTGGTGACATGTGTTGTGAATCTAGGTAACTAGAAGGTTGATGGTGTCCTTGACACTAATAGAGAAGTTTAGAAGAAGGATATTGGGGAGAAAGATGATATAATGAGATTTCCATCTGTCCATGTTTGTTCATCCCATAAAACTCATTCTGTTCTACACAACAAAAAGGTAGGAGGTGAGGCTTTTGCTCATTGGTCACTGTCATGGAGTACAGATCTCCCACTCTCAGTGGTGCCTGCTTGAAACATGAGGACAAAAGGTGGGCAAGTTGAGTGGGATGGATAATTTTCCCAGTGGTACCTACAGCTGTTACTGTGAATGCATAAGGAGTACTTAGATTGTAATTGCCTGGAGGAGCTAAGATCTAATTCAGAAATGGGAAGATTGAAAGCAAGGGCAAAGAGGGAGGGCAAGGGGAAAACAGCAGTGGAGAGAAGTGTTGGGAAATAAGGAAGGATGACTGTGGGGTGTCTTGGAAAGCCTAGAGAGGTAAAATGGAGAGAAAAAATGCCTTAAAGATTAGAAAAGACTCAAAGACTAAAGGATGACGAATCTGAGCTAAGTTATATCTCCTCATTCCCCATACCACAGACATACAAACCCTTATGAGTAAGAGTTTTTGGGGTGAAATTTAGGTATTTTTAAAGAATCTGTGAGTTTAGAAATGAAAGAAAGCAGGAAGTTGTCATTAAGAAGAGCTTAAAAGAGCAGATCTCAGGTGGGATAGACTTTGGTGGGGATGCTGTGATGGTGGAGTTGTAGGACTCAGTATCTGATAGCTGATGAAGAAGGATTTAGAAAAGGAGCTAGGAGAACATCAGAAGCATACTTTGCCTATTCCAAAATCGTGCCCAGGGCCACAACCTGATATTCACACATCATGATTTTTAAATAGTCTTTGGTGAGTTAACCTGGGAACATAAGTGCCTCATAAAGTATTAGTTCTAGGGGAAAACTTGTCCCAGAAAAACTTTTGCAATACAGCCTCTTCATAAATTTAGAAACTACCTCAGTCTCCTGAGGCATAAAGCCTCAATTAGGGTAGTTTTTATGAGGCTGTCCTCACTGCCAGGCACAGGGTAACTATATAGTTTATTTTTCTTCAATTTCCCTCTAACCACCAGAGGGAGGGCTTGAGCAAGGCCAAGAGCCCTCCAGAAACAAATTTGATGGAGTTCCAAATGGTTTTGCTAAAGTTAATGGGCTTAATTCAGCAAGAAGTCACTACCTTTCACTCTTAGTAGAGGTTGCTCCTTCAGGGAGCAGCATTCCTAAAGTGTTCTGGGGGAAAAAGTGGCTTTTAAATATGTACATATACATATATACATACACACATATTTAGGATATGAACTAATAAGAACTCCAAGAGGGTTCTCCTTATCTTCAGTTCATCCCCACCCCACATCAGTTTACTGGCAGTTTTCTGTCACTTAGAATTTTGATTCATCTCACTCTCTCCTCATTTAATAACCAATTGTAGCACCTTCTCTGGGGATACTATTCCATTTCACATTCCTGTCACAAAGGTATTTAAGGGACAATCATCTCTATGTATTATGTGGGTCCAAACTCCTAAAACCATAGCTCATAAATCTCCAGTGAGGCCTTTACCTTGAATAGTCAATCAGCTGACATAATTAACTGAAAACTGAAGCATTTACTAAAAGGACCCAAAATAACTACTAGTGATAAAATTTTCTCTGCATAAGCTTGGAGTGCACTTATCCTTAAATACACACTGTATATATTAATAGGGAAAGTAATCACAGACATGGGGTTTATAGGTGAAGAGCATCAAGAAACACATAAGGTTAAGGCAGCTCATGTGCCCAGTGCTGCAGGGTTCCAGTGTTATTTCTCTCATTGTAGTGTCTTCATGTTACTCTCCAATGAACCTAGCAATTTCTGCTAGGCAGGTCATACAGCTAGGCAGATCACTAGAGATTACACCTCTGTAATTCAACTTCCAACTGCCAATATTAACACTAACTTTCTGTCTCTAGCTCCCTATCTGCTTTTTCTGCAACTGGACTCTATAGGCTTGCTATCTGCTGACTCTCTCTCTCTCTCTGTATATATATATATATGTGTGTGTGTGTGTGTGTGTGTGTGTGTGTGTGTGTATGTATATGTGTGTGTGTGTGTGTATATATATGTGTGTGTGTGTATATATATATATACATATATACATATGTATATGTATATATATACTGAGAGTGGGAGATCTGTACTCCATGTGTATATATATATATGTATATATATACACATATATACATATATCAATATATGTATATATATATATATTCTGCTGGGGTAATTATAAAACTATTGTCAATATTGGGGGGGGGAATGAAGGAGAAAGAGAAGTCTCTTTTACTCTTCTCCACTGCCAGAACTCATACTCTTCAAAGTTGATTTCCTATTTTGATCTTCTTCTAGAGAGTATATCTGTTTGTAGAACTGCCTGCCTGGTTCCTCACTAGAGCATGTAACTGATCCTTTGCTCAGCAATGGCTCCATGATCAATAACTTCTATCAGATCAGCTGGTACTTCTTCACACTTCCCAAAAGAATAATGAAATGCAAACATTTCTTTAAAGTCAGTCAGTCAATAAACATTCTTTAATCACTTATTATATAACAGGTATCATGCTAAGCACTGGTAATACCAAGAAAAACCAACACTGAGTTGGGGCCTACATTGAATAGAGCACCAGGCTTCCAGTCAGAAAGCCCTGAGTTAAAAATCCAAATATTTTTTGGCTCCAAGACACTGACCCTTGTTTACCCCAGTTTCCTCCTCTGAAAATGATCTGGAGAAAGAACTGACAAAACACTCCAATATCTTTGTAAGAAAACCCAAAAAGAGACCCAGGGGAATCTGACATGACTGAAAAACAACTAAACAAAAACATCAAGTTGTCTCTGTTACCAGACCTTTACATCCTACAGTTTCATAAAGTTAATCAAAGAGAATTCAGTTGATCAGTCTTTGGACACACCTTTTCCTCCCAGTCTACTCCCAAGGAGTGTATAATGCAAACATTTAGAATTGATGACTATTTAGTTTTATAGCAACAATTTAAATAACATAAACATGAAAGTAAATATGGAAATAAAAACAATTCCCATACCAACTTTTGCCTAATAGCTGATGAGAGGTAGGAAAACGGTTTTGAAAAGATTGATTTTCAGATTGGGGAAAAGAAACAAACATGGATTCTCTCTGGGTGTTCATAGAGAGGAAAGATGACATTTCTCTTAAGTCCCAGAGTTTTAAAGTTATAATTTTGTTTCTCAAACGGTACAATGGATCCAAACCAGTTATGGCCTTGTAAGTAAGAGAATGGGATGAATATAAGAGATCTGGAGGAAAAAAATCAATAAAATTTGGCAATTGATTGGCTATGGAGTTTGAAGGAGAGTGATAATGTAATCTGTCATTGTAAAAGTGGGTGGTTGAAAAGATAGAAAAAAATGAAAAAAAAGGAGTGGATTTCAAGAAAATAGTAGCTAATATTTATACAGTGTTTAAAGTTTGCAAAGCATTTATATATATTATTACATTAATTTCTTTTCTTTCTTTTTTTTTGCTGAGGCAATTGGGGTTAAGTGACTTGCCCAGGGTCACACAGCTGTTACGTGTCTGAGACCAGATTTGAACTCAGGTCCTCCTGACTTCAGGGTTGGTGCTCTATCCACTGTGCCACCTAGCTGCCCCACATTAATTTCTTATAACAGTTTTATGAGATAGGTGTTTTTATTATCCTCTTTTTCATAGATGAGGAAAGTGAGCATGAAAGATCTTAAATGATTTGTCCTGAGTCATTCAGCTAGTAAGTGTCTGAGGAAGGATTTTAATTTACATGTTCCTTACTTCTTTCAAAATGAATGGTTGCCTCTGTTTTGAACCAATTAAGTTAAAGTGTTGTGGAACATCCAAGTGGAGTTTTCTAGCAGACAAGCAGAGATGTGAAAATATAAAGTGAGAGGTGAGGATTGGATATATAGATTTAAAAGTTATGTGGAGCTGATTAAATCAGTGTAAAATGAAAAGAAGACTTTGGTAAGAGCCTTAGGGTAGAAGTTAGGGGATCATGGATGATTATTCAACAAAGAATATTGAAGTTATAGGCAAAAGGAAAAATGGGAGAAAGCAAAATTATGAAGAAGAATTTGAAAAGGATGTGAAAAGAAGAAGCATTAGGTATAAACAGTTTTTTCTTTATTTGTTTTATGATGGCTGAAAAAAGACTGGGAGAGGAGAGAAAAGAATAAGATAATTTATTTCCTGAAAGAACTGTTTAACTCTCATCTTGTAAAGAAATATGAGTAGAAGTTTTGAGTCTTTTTTCTGAGAAGAGATTTTGGTATTAGTTGAAAATTAAATTGAAAAATCAAAAAATCAAAAATTGTATTGAGTTAAAGGTAACTTTGGTTATGATCTGTCTCACAGCTAATATATTATAAATATTTTTGTATGTTTTAAAACCCTGGAAATTAAGATACATATGTTAAGGAGTTATGTTCTGAAAATTTTCATATTAATTATTAAAATTGTAACATTATTCGCATGAAACAATGAACTTTAAGTTTACACCTTGATATCATTTATTTTACATACTAAAGGTTTACTTTTTCTCACACATATTGAAATTGTGGGTACATTTGGTTGTTAGAAGTTCTGAACATGGAATTTAGATTGCTTCTCGGAATTTAACTGTAGCTTTATGTTATGGAAAAATAAGAACAAATTCTATGATTCTCCAGTAGTAATAGAATAATCAAACATTCATATAACATTCTACAAAGTGTTTTCTTCACAATAACTCTTCACAATGATAGGTGACACAGGTACATTTTATAGTTGAGCAAACTGGCTGAAAGGGATTAAGTAACTTTCTCATTGTCTCATAGTAAACTTGAATCTAGGTGTCAAACTGTTTCTAGTGTCAGTACATCATTATGACTTAAATGCAAGTGAATTTTGATCCATAGTTTTGAGTTATCTGGCTTTTGTGGAGTATGCAAATATACAATATAATAAATACTGTACACTTGAGAAAGAGATAACTAGAGGATGGACTTTGGGGAAAAAAAGTGCCAGTGGTAGGGTGATATCCCTCACTCGTAAGCATTTTATAGGAAATGGAAAAATAGGAAAGAAGATTTTTTTTTCTAAAGCATACTTATTAAGTGTCCTGGGGTGACCAGCGTATAGCTGTCTGAGAGGAAAACATTCCTGCCTCTTCATTGACTGAACACATTTCCTTCCTGACAAGATGTGGATTTGCAAACTTTGCCCTTCCTTTCAGTATTAGAACAGTATTAGTCAGTATTAGAAAGCCCAGTAATAAGCAACTTAGAATCAATTTTGCAGTTTGTCTACTTCACCTGTCCCCTAAACTGAACCAATCAATGAATATTTCTTAAGCATCTGCTATGTAATTGTTGACACCAAAGCATGAGACATGGCCTCCCACCCTTCTAGATTTCCTAGTTAGGAAGACAAGAATCACATAAGTTAGGGGAAAATAGAGTATAATTTCTATGTCCTACTTGTCCTGTATAGTATCTAAGATAAGGCAAATAGAGGCAGTAAATAATTAAATATTAACTATTGTGAATCCATAAGCTCATATGAAAACTCCCTGAAGTCTGTTTTTAGTGAAGTTGGCAAAGCCTCTTCTTCTATTAGAACATTTTCACTGTGAATCCTCTCTGCACCTTAGGGAAAAGTGCCTGTGTTACTTGGCCATGTATGGGGGAATAAGCAATTTGCTGAAGTCATTTATGATGCAGGATATCCTGTGTTTACTATCAAGGAAATACTCCATAAAAATTTGGGATTTTCCCCCTTTTAATATTATTTCAAATTGAAATTTGTCAGCTAATCTGATGTTAACAATCAGAACATTGCCAGAAAAGAAAGGATAGTTGTAGCAAATCTCAATCTCATCTTCCAAATGATTTGACATAATTCCTTCTTTCAGAGAAATAAGCAAATCACAGATTTCTTCAAAAGATTCATGTCTTAAATATTGGCTTTCTGCCCCGTGAATATCTAAAGGGGGCAAGATTGACAAATGCCATAGAAACATATAGTGTCTGGCTCCTTGGAGTTCAGGGCTAACCTCTGGAAAACTCCCTCCTTCATTCCTTCTCCAAAAAAAGATTTAAGTTTGCTAAACAACTGGGAATAAGAGAGAGATAAAGGTTTCTCACCAAAAAGATGGAGATTTAATAGAAGTCTCTCTTAGGGCTTATGACAATGAAGGAGCCATGAACTGGGTAAGTGGAAGTATAAAGGCTGTGTAACATGAGAATACTCATAATTACCTAAGACAAGGAGCTGTATCAGAAACCAGAGCAAACCAAGGACAAACGAAAAATAGCAGACACTAGCAGGAGCAATTTGAAAACAGCAGCACCAAGTCTATAAATGTTTTGTAGTTCAATGCTTTGGATTGTTAGTATGTAGAACAACTGAATAATGAGTCCCCAAATTATAGAAAATTTCAGTTTTCTGAGTTGGGGGAAAATAGGCCAGAGATAGGTAAATGACTATTAAAAATTCCCATAAGTTGAACCAAAATAAATGAACGTTCATAGAGGGTGAAAACATAATAAACCATTGTTTGTACTCATTTGGAAAGATACTTCTACACTGAAGAAGTTGGAGGAGAATAATAGGAACTCAAACATTATAGTCTTGGAGAATATTAATATTCATTAATATTCAATAATAAGGGATATTAATCCCTAATAAAAAGCACTGTGAAAAGAAATCAAAATATAAAAGTCTCAGATAATATGTAACAAGGTTGGAAGGGAAGGCAGGGACTAATTTGTGAAGGGCTTTTAAATGCATGATCTCACTGATTTATCAATACTGCAATTGTAGAGGTAAGAATTTGGACACAGAGTTTGGATTAAGTCCATGGCAAGAAATTTACTTGCTATATGATTTTCTGCAATTCATTTAAAATTTCAGTCAATTAATAAATATTTTTTGAATTACATATTCCCCAAAATAATTTCTGAAATGCAGTATAAAAGACAGGAGATTTTAGGATCAGAAGTTTAGAATTGAGAGATATCGTAGAGAACAGGAATTTTTAACAGAGGGTTTGTAAATTTGTTTTTTGAAAATATATTTTATGATGATCAGGAAGATTTCAGAAAACCTGGAAAGACATGAACTGATGTTGAGTGAACTGAGCAGAATCAGGAGAATACTGTTTACATTAACAGCAACATTGTGATTCTGATCAACTATGATAGACTTAGGTCTTCTTAGAAATACAGTAATCCAAGACAATTCCAAAAGACTTATGATGGAAAATATACTATTTTCACTTTGGTTTGTGTGTATGTTTTTCTTTTGTTCTGTTTCTTCTTTCAGAACATGCCTAATGTGGAAATATATTTCACAATATTGCACCCGGTATAACCTATATTAGATTGCTTGCTGACTTGGGGAGAGAAGAAGAGATAGAGAGAAAAATTTATAATTCAAAATCTTATAAAAATGGATGAACATTATCTTTACATATAATTTAAAAAACAAAATACTAATTATACATCCATGCAAAAGACAATATATTTAAAAAATAACTATTTCAACAAAATGTTTCCTTTGCAATCTTTTGTATTTTATTTTATGCATTCAAAAACAATCACAGAAGGGATCCATAGGTTTCATTAGTCTTGCCAAAGGTATCTATCATACACAAAAAAAGATTAAAAGTTTGTAATCTAGTCCAAATCCTTATTCTACAGTAGAGAAATCAGTCATCAGAAGAAGCAAGTGGTATAGAATTTGAACCCATTATCTTGTGATGGCAATTAACATCAAATCTCTTTTATGAGCCTCATGAGATTATATGGGAGTCATGACTACTATATTGAAAATGTGACTTGCTCAAATGGAACAGGTGGAATAACAGAGCAACACTATATGTTAAGAAAATTTATCTACATGGAAACATGTAAACCTGAGAGAGAAAATGGGGTAAAGAATATTTGGATAAGAATAAAGAGAAAGAGAAGAGATATGATTGTGAGTGCACAGCATTGCCTACCTGACTAGACAGAGGATGTGAAAGATGATTCCAAAAGGTTGGGAGGCTCTCAAAATTAAAATTTTGATAATACCATTATAAGTTCATAGGATCAGTTACTCAATCAGTAAGTATTTATTCAATGCTGGGGCTAAGTACTGTGGCTACCAAGACAAAAACAAAAGAGTATCTATCTGCCCGCTGACTCTACTGTAAATGTGGCAAGAAAAGTAGGCTAGGTTATAAAGGGTTTTAAATGACAAATGGAGGGATTTGTCTTTTATCCTGAAGGAAATAAGGAGACTCTGAAACTTTTTGAGTAAGAGAATAACATTTCCAGACCCACGTCTTTGGGACTATCAACTTTAGCAACTGTAAATAGAAAAGAATGAAGAAGGGAGAGACTGGAGAAAAGGAGACCAATTAGGAAGCTTCTGCAATCATGTAGTCAAGGTGGTTGTGGAACCAAGATTTGGCAACTGGTTGGAAATATTGGATGAAGGAAGGAAAAGAGTCCAAGTTGGTAAACTGTGTAACTAGAACAATGGTGGTGCCTTGAGCAGAAATAAAGGAATTAGAAAGAAGAGTGGATTTATAGGAAAAGATAAAAGTTTTCTTTGGAATATATTGAGTTTTAGATGCCTTAGAGGTGGAACAGCACCTGAGACATCTTCTAATCATCATGGATGAGAAAATGGAAGCCCAGAAATTTAAAATGACTGGCAGAAGATCACATAGCAAGTAAGTTTGTGGAGCCATAGACTGAACCCAAAAGCTGAGTCCAAAGTTAATGTTGACTCTACAACTACAACACTGATGAATTCAATGAGATCATGCATTTAAAAGCCCTTCACAAATTGGTCCCTGCTTTCCTTTCCCATCTTGTTATATATTACTTCCTTTGTGCCCATCAGTTAGGGAATGGGTGACCAACCTAGAGTATATAAATTTGATGGAATGCTCTTGGGATATAAGAAATGATGAAGGGTATGATTTCAGGAAACAAGCATTTTTTAAATATTTACGCTATACCAGAAACTGGGCTAAGTGCTGAGGAGTGTAGGTACTGTTTTGTTTTTGTTTTTGTTTTTTGTAGTTATATCCCCGGCACTTAGTTAGTGCTTCATCAATTATTTCATTTCATTCATTCATTCATGTATTCATTTTTGTCTTCCTTCCAAGTCTATGATTTTATGAATAGCTATTTGAAAAGCAAAAAGAATATTCTTCACATGTCACACAATCAATAAGCATTTATTAATCATCTACTATGTGCTAGGCACTTGGCTAGATGCTGGGAATGGAAATATTTGTTAAAAATTAAACAATCCCTACTCTCAAGAAGTTTACACTGTGTGCCTCCATTAGTGAATGCAAAACTAATCAGAATAAGGAAATTTCTGTTTCAGGAATAGCTATTGTTATTTAGTCTTGTCTGACTCTTTATGACCTCATTTGGGGTTTTCTTGATAAAGACACTAGAATGGCTTGCTATTTCTTTCTCCAGCTCATTTTACAGAAGAAGAACATGAGGCAGAGTTAAGTGATCTGCTCAGGGTCAACCGGCTAGGAAGTTTCTCAAGCCATATCCAGGTCTGATGCCTCCAGGGATATTAACATTCTCTTATTAACATCTTCTTCAATCCAGCAATATCAATCTTTAGCATTGGCATCTGGGACAACTCTCTAATCTTGAAATATTAACTGCTTCAGAGATTAATTACTTCTCCTATCTTGGGGAGAAGATTGAGGGAGAGAATGGGCTACTACACAGCAAATGCTTACTTCCTGAAGGTCTCCCTTCCTGTTGACTTGTGTGTAATTTTATCTCCAGCACTTAGCACAGGACCTGGTATATAGTAGGCACTTAATAAATGCTAGTTGACTGACTAATCTGGAGGATCATGTGAGGTATATTCATAAGCTACAGTAACAGAATTTCCCAATCTTCTACCAGTACCAAGAAGGAGAAGGGAAATGCCTTTCCTTTACCCAGGCATTTCCAATCACATGACTATAGAACTAACATTGTTCTTATAAGCAAAACAGAGATTTAACTAACCAATGATTGCTTATCTGGCTATCACATTAAAGCTAAGCACACAAGATAGTCTGCAAAAGGGGTCTTAATAAGCAATTTAGACTTCAGACTGCCTCTCACTCACATGTGCTCTATATGGCCCTGTTTCACTTCATACCTTGCACAACAGAATTAAACACAAACTCTCAGAATGCTCAAAAAGCCTTGCTCAGGAATGGATATTCTCAAAAGTTTGTTCGTATGCACAAAATTTAATGTTAAAGTTATTCCAGGTAACTAACTCTCTTTAATTAATAACATGGATGTCCCAGAGGCTCCAAAAAACACAGAGTACATACTTCTGTAAATAAGTCCCGGGGGAAGAACCTAAGGTCATGATGGAAAACTCATCCCATCTATTCTTACAGCTGTTTCTGAGGTCATTGGGAATGGTTGCAGGAATAAGAGTCATCCATGCTGTCAGTGAGACACATCCCAGTCCCCTTGTGCTAATGATATAACAGATGGTACCAGCTGGTGTTTAAATTCAATTCAATAGACATTTTGTCATATGCCCATGTAAAAGGCACTATGCTGGGGATAGAAAGGCCAAAGCAACTCAATTCAGTACCTGCCTTCAAGGAGCTTCCATGTTTACAACATATAAATGCTAGGTTATCTTAAAAAAGGAGAAAGTGGTAATCAAAGGGATAGGAAGCTGTGGAAAGACCTAAAGTGAGCCTTAAGGGAAGCTAAGAATTCCAAGCAAGAATGAGAGGATAACTTGTGCAAATGTATTGTCAGGAGATGGAGTATTGAATTTGGGAAACAGCTACTAGTCAAGTTTTTCTTTAAGTTAGAGTGTGTGAGGTAGAATAAGGACATATAAGACTGAGAAGACCAGGTTGGAAATGTTCTATGGTCTTTGGGCTTTAGATGAGTTTTTCTATTATGCTAGAGACAATAGGGAGTCATGGAAACTTTTTGAGCAGGAGTATGATATTGCACGAGAATTATTTTAGCTTTGTGAAGTTAAAAAAAACACAACTTTTTGTTGTGGGAAACAAATCACAATAAACTAGGTGAGAAGTGAAGAAGTGATGATGACCTCAGTAGCTCTAAGAGTAAAGAAAAGGGGATAGACTTGAAATAGGCTGTGGAAGTTGAATAGGGCAAGACTTGACAGATTGGCAGTGAAGGTTGAGGGAGAATGAAGAGATAAGGATAATCCTGAGGCTGCTAACATATATGATGAAGAATGGTGGCACTCTGAAAAGAAAAAGAAGAGTTAGAAAGAGAAGGTGAATTTCATGGAAAGAATGTTTTTTTTTTTCTAAATATGTTGAGTTTCATGTCCATTGGATCATTTGTTGAGGCAAGACTGGAGCGCAGGAAAAGGCTGGTCATATAGATTTGGGAATTATCTGGTAAGGCTACCAAGATAGAGAGAACAAAGTAAAAAGAAGGCCCACTGAGGGATACCCATAATTAAGGGATAGGAAATGGATGGTGAGCCAGCAAAAGAGGCCAAATACCTATTTAGTTAGGTAAGTGGAGAAGAACCAGGAGAAAAAGCCCGTGTCAAGGAAGCCAATGGGGGAAAAAAAGTATTTAGGAGGACAAGGTAGCAAAAACTATAGACTTCAAATAGTATGAGGCTGAGAAAAGATCATCATATTTGATAGTTAAAAATTGTTGGAAACTTTAGAGTAAATTACATTGAGTGGTAGAGCCTCTCCAATTTGTCAGTTGGTTAACAGTCATCCGACAGGTAAGCAAGATATATAATGATTACTTGATAGGATGGCAAAGCCAAATGAGGAATTTACACGTTTGGGAGAGACTGGGCATGTTTGTAGGCAGCAGGAGAAACAAAGTGGAGATAAGAATCAGGGAAATTCTTAGTGCAGATGGGATGAGGTGGAACAAAGGACAAAAAAGAAAGGTTAACCTTTATAAAGACCACAGAGCCTTGAGCAAAGGAAAAAATGATGGGTGAAAACAATTTATCTCTGTAAAATAGGACATGAAAGCATTTGCTTAGACAGGAAGGGAAGAAAGGAATATTGGGACCTGAAGAGAGAAGAGGTGGTTTTGAGCAGCATGATAGTCAATCACAGAATAAAAAAAAATTGCCATATAACAGTAAGGGCCAAGTTGAGATGAATTTATCATGGATGTAATAGGCACGGTTGTACATATGATTTCCTTTAAAGGCATTTAGTAGAATCAGAGAAAGTGAATGAGGTAATCTAGCATTAAAGATTGGCAAGGTAGGGCCAGAAGAGGGCAGATGATCAAGTGACCAAGTCACTACCAAAATGTAAGTGAACTCATCAACTATAGAGTCAAAACTAAACAAGGAAGATGTAAGGGACTGGAAGATCAGAGAGAGCTGAAGACAATAAGCATGATGAAGATGAACAAAGGTAGGAAAATTGCAGAAGCAAAAGAAATAGGACAGAATTTTATTAGAAAAGGGAATTCCACAGTGGGAGTTCATTGATTTAATATTGCTACATATCTCTGAAAGTGTAGGCCCTTGTAACCTTTGATATCCTGACATTAGAAATCTCCAAGTTAACTCAGGCATTGTCCCTCTTTTGGCCCTTCTTTTCTTTTTTCTTTTCTCTATTTTTTTCCTCCCTCTCTCTGTGTAATCTTGGATTCTTGATTGCTCTGAGATTCTAAAAGGTGGCAAATGTCAACTTTTGTAATTATGTGATGGTGGGATGAGGTCCTACTAGTACCAGCTCCATCATCTCAAAGATAGGAGATAAGACATACTTAGGCGATCCTTTATGTATGACACAAGCACTTGGCTCCCACCCTGAGCCTCTGGAAACCAGATTCTCTAAGGCCTTTGGTTCCTTTAGCCTCAGGATCTCTGATGGTTCTGAAACCTATGCCAATCAGATAACTTCTTTAAAAAGCATAATATAATATCTTTGAGTCATTTTCAGAGAAAAGGAGGGCAAGTAAACCATGAACATGGATTTATTGTCAACATGTGCCATAAAGAATTAAAATCTTATATATATATATGCATATATATATTACAAAAATATCAATTAGGATTTGCTTGTAATGTATAATAATTTAGCTATAGAAATACCAGAGAGAAGACAGGCTATGAAGTAGGACAAAGGTTGTCATCCTTCTAAGCCTTCTCTAATAAGATCAATCCTTGTTATTTGCATAGAAAAGAGGGGATGATGTGAGAGGTTAAAAAAAGCATTTTCATCACTATAGTATCAACAAACTACATTTCCACTTGAGAAAGTAGAGCCCTGGGGACATTTGTCTAGCCAAGGGAGTATTAAGCTTAAACTAAAATAGATTGGTGATCATAAGTCATAGGAAATAAGGCAGATACTCAAGAAAATAAATGACAAGTTAATCTAAAGAATTCAAAGAAAAATTTAAAAAGTAATCTTTTTTTAAAAAAATTAAAGCTTTTTATTTTAAAAACGTATGCAGAGATAATTTTCAACATTCACCCCTGCAAAACTCTGTGCTCCAAATTTTTTTCTCCTTCCCTTCCCCCCATACCCTTCCCTAGATGGCAAGCAAGCCAATATATATTCAACATGAATAATTCTTCTATACATATTTCTAGTCATCACGCTGCACAAGAAAAATTGGATCAAAAAGGAAAAATAAGAAAACAAGATGCAAGCAAACAAAACCAAAAGAAGTGAAAATACTATGTTGTAATCCACACCCAATTCCCACAGTTCTTTCTCTGGGTGCAGATGCCTCTTTTCATCACAAGACCATTGGAACTGGCCTGAATCACCTTACTGTTGAAAAGAGCCATGTTCTTCAGAACTGATCATGCTATAATCTTGCTGTTTCTGTGTATAATGATCTGATTCTGCTCATTTCACTCAGCATCAGTTCATGTAAGTCTCTCCAGGCCTCTCTAAAATCCTCTTCCTCATCATTTCTTACAGAACAGTAATATTTCATAACATTCATATACCATGTCTTATTCAGCCATTCTCCAACTGATGGGCATCTAATTCATTTACTCTCGGTCACTACAAAAAGGTCTCATACAAACATTTTTGCACATGTGTCCTTTTCCCTTTTTTATGATCTCTTTGGGATATAGTCCCAGTAGAGACACTGCTGGATCAAAGGGTATGTATGCAGTTTGATAGCCCTTTGGGTATAGTTCCAGATTGCTCTCCAGAATGGTTGGCTCATTTCACAACTCTACCAACAATGTATTAGTGTCCCAGTTTTTCCACATTCTCTACAGCATTCATCATTATCTTTTCCTGTCATCTTAATCAATCTGAGAGATGTGTAATGGTACCTCAGAGTGGTCTTAATTTGCATTTCTCTGATCAACAGTGATTTTAGAGCATTTTTTCATATGACTAGAAATGCTTTCAATTTCTTCATCTGAAAACTGTCTTTTCATATCCTTTGACCATTTATCAATTGAGGAATGACTTGTATTCTTATAAATTTGATTCAATTCTCTCTATATTTCAGAAATGAGGCCTTTATCAGAACCCTTGCATATAACAACTTTTCCCCAGTTTATTGCTTCCCTTCTAATCTTATTTTAACTTAATATAATAAAAATTATCCCTTTTACATTCCATAATGTACTCTAGTTCTTCTTTGACCACAAATTCCTCACTTGCCACGGATCTGAGAGTTAGACTATCCTTTGTTCTTTTAATTTGCTTTATCACTTTTTATGTCTAAATCATGAATCCATTTCAAACTTATCTTGGTATAGAGGATAAGGTATAGGTCAGTGCCTAGTTTCTGCCACACTAATTTTCAATGTCCCCAGCAATTTTTGTCAAATAGTGAGTTCTTAAGCCAGAAGCTGGGGTCTTTGGGTTATCAAACCCTATATTACTATAGTCATTGACTATTGTGTCTTGTGAATCTAACCTATTCTGCTAATCGACTACTGTTTCTTAGCCAGTACCAAAGGGTTTTGACGACTGCAAGCAGACTTAATCTTAACCTGAGAATATATTGGCTTCAGTGAGCTGACTGACTAAAAAGAAGGCCTTTCTTACCATTGGCTGAGAGAGCTGACTGGGGAGATCTATGGTCTTCCCCAAAAAGGAAGTTAACCATAGCAATATATACATATATATGTATATATATAGGATGAAGGTCAAAATAGCAGGAGATCACCAAGATTTTTTTTCCATTGTATTTCAGTTGTGTCCAACTCTTTGTGACCCCATCTTGAAGTTTTCTTGGCAAAGATACCAAAGTGGTTTACCATTTCCTTCTCCAACTCATTTTACAGGTGAGAAAATTGAGGCAAACAGAGCTAAATAACTTGCCTAGGTTCATCCAGCTAGGAAGTATTAGAGGCCAAATTTGAACGCAGACCTTCCTGACTCCAGGCCTGGTGCTATACATGCTATGCCATCCCAAAAATAGCATCTCAATTGTAGATGGCTGGGAGCACAGTAGGAGTGTGAAAACTGCACTACATTCCTCTGAAAGAGAGAGATTCATTAATTCATTTCTAGTGGTTGCTGATTAGAGTTATTAATTGATTCTAAAGTAACTGGAAAAATAGAATGCAAAACATGGTGAAAAGGTGACCAAGTAGCCTAGAGGGACTCAATAACAATAGCAAAAACAGGTATAATTGCAGAAGTGTGAAGTGATTTTCTACATGCATGTGTTTCCCATATATATATACTTTATCCATGATTCCTTTTCAGATGCAGTCTATTCTCTGTATATGTGGGAAAATGAGCCTAAGGTTTATGGGAGGCTTTGTTTTCATTTTATTACTGTTGTTTCATTAAATGCCTTTGTTTTTAACTGTATTTGCTGGCCAACTTGTAAAAGTAAATACATTGGTAGGGGCTTGTGAAGTTTCTTTTAGAGAATATTATGATCTACAATATTCCTAGAACTTGAGAGAGCTTTCTGGGATAGTTTGAGTGAGAGAGGTCCCAGGAGTTACACATAAGATAATAGACTTTACAAAAAGAAAGATCCTAGTGGACTGCAACCATATTTTCTTTTAGCATAGAGTTCTGGAATCTAAGATTTGGAATAAACTTTAGAGGTTATCTAGACCAGCATCTCTCTCTTGTAGAAATCTGTTTTCTATTATCAGTGACAGATGGAACCTAATTTATATCTTAATAATACCAGGATGGAGAGCTCAATATATATCCCAATTAGTTCAATTATTGGTTAGTTCTTTAGAAAGATTTTTATGTTAAACCAGAACCCATTTTCTTGTAACTCTTCTTGTAATTCCTCTCTTACCCCACTGTGTTCTAAGTTCCCTTGGGACTCTTGGGAAAAAAAAACCATCTGCACTGGAGGCTTCTACTTCTGCTTCTCTCTGAAATCTTTTGTATTCTGGTCTCTGACAATCATTCATCTGAAATAGTTCTCTTCAAAGTTGTCAATAATCTCATAATAGCCAGATCCAATAGCAACTTCTCAAACTTTATCCTTTTTGACTTCTCTGCAACATTTGATATTCTTGGTCTCCTTTTAAGCAACTTCTCTCTTTTATTTAGTTTTCATGATAATGTTCTTGCCCTAGTTCTCCTGCTTATCAGGCCACTTTTCCTTAGTCTCAGACCATTGCACTAATCTCACTACATATGCATGAGCATACCCAGAGTTCTAATCCTTTTTCACATTCTTCTAAACATTTTCCTGGTGACCTCAGGATTTCAACTATAACTTTTATATTATCAGTTCCCAAATACAATCCCTGTCTTTTTCTCTCCTGTCCTTTGGTGCCATATCACCAACTATCTATTTTACATTTCCAACTCTATGTCCTGTTGCCAACTCAAATTCAACATTTTCAAAACAAAACTCAATATCCTTCTCCCCAAACCCACTCCTGTTCCTAGTTTCCATATTCCTATTGAGGACACCACCATTGAGATAGGAGCAATTTTCTAACCCTTTCCTAATCCACCCCTAATCCCTGCAAAGTAAGATACTTTTTTTTTCTTTTAAAAGTATTGAAACCATTCTTGAGTAGTGACTAGCTCAGGTTGTTGACATCATTTTCTGGTTGCCCAAGTATAAAGCAGTCAAAAAACTCTCCAAGGGCATTGGTTGATCTTGATGGGTAAATGAAGAAAGGAAGCTTCCCCCAGCTGAACCACCTTGAGATGTTCTTTAATAGTTTTCTTTGCTAAATGTCTTTCTGCTAAGGCTAAATAAATCCCCATTTGTTAACTATTGAGTAATTCCACAAGGATATAGTTTTGTTCCAATATTCAACTGAACTACCGGGTACTTATCTGAGACAAACTCAACATAGAATAGCCATTTTCCAGGCAGACAGACTTGCAACTCAGAATCATGCTAGATTGTTCTCTCTCCCATCCATCCCATCAATTAATAATCAACTTTTGTTAATTCTATCTCTTCAGTAGTTCTGGAATCTAGCCTTTTCTCTCCACTCATAGCTACCATCTAATTCAGGCCCTTATCCCTTCTTGCCTGAGTTATTGCAATAGTTTTTCAATTGGTTTTCTTGAATACAGTCTCTCCTTTCTCCAATCTTTGGCATTTCTGGCAAAAAAAAAGATAAATTTAAAGCACAGGGCTGTTTATGTCATTCTCCTGTTAAAATAATTTATGGTTGCTTCTTCTTTCCTTCAGATAAAATATGAATTCCTCTACCTGGGTTTAAAAAATTCTTTAAAATCTGGTTCCGAACACATTTTTTCTTAATTTTTATTAAAGCTTTTTATTCACAAAACATATGTATAGGCAATTTTTCAACATTGACCCTTACAAAAACTTCTGTTCCAAATTTTCTTTTCTCCCCCCCCCCATCCTCTTCCCTAGATGGCAGGTAGTCCAGTACATGTTAAATATATTAAATATATGTTAAATCCAATATGTATATGTATATATATATATACATATATATAGTTATCTTGCTGCACAAGAAGGAAGAAAAAAACCCTGAGAAAGAAAACAAAAAGCAAGCAAATAACAACAGAAAGAGTGAAAATGCTATCCAACACATATTTCTAGGCATTATTCTTCACTCTTGCTTTCATTGGGCCAACCACACTTACCAAGTGTTAATCAGCTGCCACACACAGGTCAGGAAAGAAGCTGAAGGAGCAAGATTTCATAGGGTAGAGACAGGAGGCAGCATCTGCCATGCAAGTCAAACCACCACTTCTCCTTAAACCCTGAGGATATAGCCCAGGACTCTGCATCCAAGCGCCTGAGGAATAGCAATGATTGCAATGCAGTACCTGTAGTTATACTTCTGGGCAGAAGTTGCCAAGTTCTCAGTATCAAAGACCTTGGTATTGTCACATGGTGCAATATCAAAAATGGATATCATTTTATCAGTGGAAGTGACATGAAAAAGAGATATCAACACTTGATCTGCAGTTTATTCTTTTTTTTCACATTACTTTCTTTTTAAAATTTTCAATGGCATTTAGCTTTCTAAACACCTGTAAAGATAGTTTTTAAGAATCATTTTTGTAAGACTTTGTGTTCCAAATTTTTCTTTCTCCCTCCCTTACCCCTCCCCACTCCCCAAGACAGCAAGTATTCTGATATAGGTTAAATATGTACAATTCTTTTAAATGTATTTCCATATTTGTTTTTGTACAAGAAAAATCAGGACAAAAGAAAAAAAAAACCACGAGAAAGGAAAAAACAAAGAAACAAAAAAAAGGTGAAAATATATGCTTTGATCCATATACAGTCTCCATAATTCTCTCTATGGATGTAAATGGCATTTTCTATCCCCAAATCTATTGGAATTGCCTTGAATCATCACATTGTTGAGAAGAGACAAGTCCATCATAGTTGATCATCACATAATCTTGTTGTTGTTGCTTTTTTCTTTTTTTTTTAGGACCGTATCTTATTTATTTTCACATCCACTTCAGATTTTAGCATAGTTCTCTCTATATAACTATATCCATTTTTTTTTGAAAATTTTATTTTATTTGCATAACATATGTGTGGGTAATTCTTCAACATTAACCCTTATATAGTTTCCTGTTAAAAAATTTTTCCCCCAACTCCCCACCCCTCCCCTAGATGGCAGGATATCCACTACATGTTAATTATGTTAAAATACTTGGCAAATCAAATATATGTATACATATTTCCACACTTATCATTGTTGTGCAAGAAAAATCTTGTCTACACAAAAGACATATCAGATAAAGGAAACACAATGTAAGCAAACATCAATCAAGGAGTATGAGAATGTTATGTTGTGGTCGACATTTCACATCCCTCTCTCTGGGTGTATATGGCTTTCTTCAGTGAACAATTGGAAGTGGTTTGAAACATTTCATTGTTGAAGAGAGCTATGTCCATCAGAATTGATCATCATATAGTCTTGTTGTTGCCGTATATAATGATCTCCTGGTTCTGCTCATTTCACTCAGCATCGGTTCATGCAAGTCTCTCCAGGCCTCTCTGAAATCGTCCTGCTGGTCGTTTCTTACAGAACAATAATATTCCATGACATTCATATACCATAATTTATTCAGCCACTCTCCAATCTATGGGCATCCATTCAGTTTCCAGTTTCTAGCCACTACAAAAAGGGCTGCCACAAACATTCTTGCACATGTGGGGCCTTTTCCTTCCTTTAAGATCTCTTTGGCATACAGGCCCAGTAGAAACACTGCTGGGTCAAAGGGTATGCACAGTTTGATAGCTTTTTGAGCATAGCTCCAAATTGCTCTCCAGAATGGCTGAATCCATTCACAGCTCCACCAACAATGCATCAGTGTCCCAGCCTTCCCACATCCCCTCCAACATTCATCATTAACTTTTCCTGTCATTTTAGCCAATCTGACAGGTGTATCACATAATCTTGTTGTTATTTTGTACAATGTTCTGTTTTGTTTGCTTCGCTCAGCATCAGTTCAGATAAATTTTTCCAGGCTTTTCTGAAATCTTGTTTTTTACATTCTAAAGGACATGAAACTTTTCCATCTGAATTGTACCTAGAACCTTGTGTAGATTAGCTCCGTCATTTACAACATGAGTTCCCTGAGGACAGAGCCTATCTCACTTTTCTATGTGTATCCCTAGCACTTAGCCCAATGTTTTGCACATAGTGAGTACTTAATAAATCAAGGGTTTTTTCATTCATTCATTCATTTATGCACTATACATTCTAATCAAACTGGCCTATTTGAGTTCATCCATACATGGCTTTCTATCTCCTATCTAAGTATCTTTGTACAAACTCTTGCCTTCCCTTTGCCTGTATTACACTCCATCTCTGATTCTTTCTTCAAATTTTAGCTCACCATTTTCTCCAGAAAGTCTGTCCTGCTCTGATCAGTTGTTAGTGTCCTAGGGGAATAAAGTTTGGAGAATAAATTTGCTGTAGGTAGTAGAGCTTGATTGATTTCCATTTACTACTTTGCATCTGAAAATGACTGCTAGGTAAGAAAACACTTAAAAAGGGAACACCTGAATTTCCTGAAGTCCTTTACCTTGAATTGCCAGGAAAATATTTTTATACTGATGAACATTCCCTACCCTCTCTCTTCTACTTTGTAGAGATAAAAGTCAAGGAATCACCCTGTCATGGAATGTTTCTTATATGTAACTGTCTCTATCATTTCTAGGTGTCTTCAGAAAGTGCTCCAAATGGAGTTAATAAAGAGTTCAGGACTGCCTCAGATATTTACTGAGCCATTTGAACCTGAAAAAGTCGACCTCTCTTTGTTGTTAAATTATTTCAGTTGTGTTCAACTTTTTGTGACTCTCTTTTGAAGTTTTCTTGGCAAAGATACTAGAATGGTTTATTATTTCCTTCTTTAGCCTATTTTACAGATGATGAAACTGCAGCAAATAGATCACACAGCTAGTAAGTATCTGAAGCTGAATTTGAACTCAGGAAGGGTCTTCCTGATTGCAGGCCCGGTACTTTATCTACAGCTCCTCCTGGTTGCTTCTCTTACCTTCTCTAAACCTCATTTTCATTATCTTCAAAAGGGGGATAATAGAACCTACTTCCCAATATTATGAAGATTAAATGAGAAAATATGGCTAAAGAAAATCTTAAAGCTCTACACAAATGTAAGTGGCTCTCATTAATGGCAGTAAGCAGCTGGATCAGCAAGAACTGGATGCTCTACCAAATTATAAATAAAAGAAAAAAGACCCAAGGTTTGATCTGCCTGTGAGACTCCCTTGTCCTGCCAAATACAACCCTCATTCCAATTTCCTTTTGCTGCTGCTTTTACTTTCAAAGCTATTAGTCATTTAATTTATGTTTTGTTCTCATTTTATTATTATTCTCTCATTCTCTTTTCCAAAGGGGTTCAAATATTAAGTCTTGGATGAAGACAGAACTCAGGGAGATACTCTCCCTCTCCTCAGAAGGGCTCTATATGTAGAGTTGTGCCTGCATCCGGATTTGCTCACAAGGGAGAGACAATTAAATATCCCTTCCATCCAGACTTTGGAGACTATAGCAGATATAAGGGGAAGGTAAAAAGAGAGAGCAATAGTCTGGAGTTTTATTCTCATTCAGGATTACCAAAAGACAAATTTTCTTTTTACCCATTATAATTTAGTGAGAAATAATATGAGAGGCATAATGTAATTAGAAACTACAATAAGATGGATTTCAAACAGGTGAAGGGCCACATTCAAAAGGCTGTTGATACTTTAATATCAACACGGTAGGCTTCCAGTGGAGTTCTCCAGGGATGGAGTGTTTGCTTCAAAATAGATCTACTTGTATCCTTTGTTCCAGTGAACAAAATCACAAAATTTCAGGACAGGAAAGTACCCCAGGGGCCATCTCCAATTCGCACCAGAAAATAAGAATTTATTGTTCAACCCATCTAATAATATGTTAGGAGTTAGACAATGCAGTGGATAGAATGCCAGATGTGTAGAAAGGAAGACCTGAGTTCAGTCTAGCCTCAGACGCTTACTTAGCTATGGGACCTTGGGCAAGTCCCTTAACCCTGTTTGTCTCAGTTTCCTCATCTGTAAAATGAGCTAGACAAAGAAATGGCAAACCACTTCAGTATCTTTGCCAATAAGAGACTCTGAAAGAGGACATGAAGAGTCAGAAATGACTAAGTAATTTTCTATCAGGTAGGTGATGCGTTGTATAGGATACCAGGCTTAGAGTCAGGAAGCCTTGAGTTCAAATCTAGCTTCACACACTATGTGACCTTGGGCAAGGTACTTAACTTCCATTTGACTTAGTTTTGTCTTTTGTATAGTGGGAATAATAATTGCACCTACCTGAGGTAAGACCCAAATGAGATAATAATTATAAAGAGTTTAGTACTGTGCCTAGAACATAACAAGTACTATACAAATATTAGGATTAGCTTGCTCTTCAGATTTGAAGATGGTAAAAGTGGGAGGATATAGCAAATTTACCAAATGACAAAGTTAGGATTCAAAATGACTGAGACAGTCTAGAGCATAGGATTGACTTTTAAAGTAATATGGAATAGGAATAAATAGAAAGGATCCAGAAAACCAACTTCACAAATGCAAATAGGATGTGAATAGAAAGCAATTTACCAGGAAAAGATCAGGGGTTTTTAGTTGATTGTAAGCTCAATGAAACAGCAGTATGATATGGCAAACAATAACATTAATAACAAACCACTTTTAATAACAAACCCTTTTAGGCTATATTGAGAGGTTCATCTTCCAGGGGGAAAAAAGGTGGGATCTCTGTTTTGGCCTAGTCAAGTCATATTTGAAATATTATGTTCATTTCTGTGTCCCATAGATGAAGAAGGGCGTGGATAGACTTGGAGAAGGCACAGAGATGGCAACTACAATGGGAGAGTTCAAATCCATATCATCTTGGAAATAGTTGAAGGAACTCGATATATAAATGTGAAGAAAAGACTGAGAGAGGATACAATAGTAGTCTTGAAGTATTTGAAGGGCTGAAATGTAGAAGCATTAGATTTTTCCATTTGTGCCTCAAGAACAGAACCAGAAGCAGTGGATGAAAGTTAAAAAGAAGCATGCTGGATCACAAAGAACTAACATGGAGACTTTTGGGGGTGGAGCCAAGATGGTGGAGATCAGACAGGAGTCTCTGTAACCTCCTCTAACCTTCCCTCAAACCAACAACATATGAAGCCTCTCGACTGATTTTGAAGCAAAAAAATCCACAATATCTGGAGGACAACACGATTCTAGAAGAAGATACTCTGGAAGAACTTCAAACAGGTCTGTCTTAATTGGGCAGGTGGGTGGTCTGCTGAACCCAGACTGCAGCACAGGGAGACCAAGGAAGGGAGCTGGATCAGGGAGCTGGAACAGGAGTCGGAACAGGAGTTGAAACAGGAGTGGGAGCATTGTGCTTTTCACACAACAGGGAGTCTTCTGCGGGTCTCTTGGACCAATCTGTCCTGATTGTGGGCAGGTGGTTTGAAGGGTCTGCCTTTTGTGGGGGGTAGATTGTGAACCACTGAACCCCTGATGAGCATCCTACCTAGCTGCCATTAGACAGCACCCTAGGGCGATCAATCAGTAGGACTAATCAGCACCTGAAATAATTCAATCAGCAGAACTGCCTAGTACCTGAAATAATTCAATCAGCAGAACTGCCCCAGGGTGAACTAAAGCAGAACTGCCCAGCACCTGACAAAATTCAATCAGCAGAACTGCCCAGTACCTGAAATAACTCAATCAGCAGAACTGCCCCAGGGCAAATTAAAGCAGCTGTCCCACCTTTGCCTTAAACAGACCTCATACCTTTAAAAAAAATGAATAAAAAACCAAAAAGAGCTCTCACCATAAGACAACTTTTATGGAGAGAGGGAAGAACAGACCTCAAATCCTGAGGCCCCTAAAGGTAAAGCAACTCCAGAAAAAGCCCCAAAGAGAGATACAAACTGGACTCCATGTCACAAGGCTTTCTTTGAATATTACATAAAGGATCTTAAAAGAGAGTTAGAAGAAACATGGGGAAACGAAATGAGATCACTGCAAAATAAAGTAGAAAAAATGGAAAAAGAATGCAATGAACCAAAAAATGTAATTGGTCAATTGCAAAAGGAACTAAAAACAGTAACTCAAGTAAATAAGACATTAAAAATTAGAATCGAACAATTGGAAATGAATGACTCATCAAGACTTCAAGAATCAGTCAAACAAAAACAAAAAAATGAAAAGATAGAGAAAAACATGAAATATCTCCTAGGAAAAACAACTGACCTGAAAAATAGATCTAGGAGAGACAGTATAAGGATTATAGGGCTTCCTGAAAGCCATGATGAAAAAAAGAACTTAGACACTATCTTCCAGGAAATCATAAAAGAAAACTGCCCTGATATTTTAGACCCAGAAGGCAAAATACTCCTTGAAACAATCCACTGATCACCTCCTGAAAGAAACCCAAAAATTAAGTCCCCCAGAAATATCGTGGCTAAATTCCAGAACTATCATACCAAGGAAAAGATATTATGAGAAGCCAGAAAGAAACAATTTAAATATCAGGGAGCCACAATTAGGATCACACAGGACCTAGCAGCTTCTACTTTGAAGGATTCAAGGGCCTGGAATCAGATATTCCAAAGGGCAAAGGAACTTGGATTACAGACAAGAATAAATTACCCAGCTAGAATAAGCATTATCTTCCAGGGAAGAAGATGGTCATTCAATGATATAGGAGAACCTATTTCTACTGAAAAGACCAGAACTGAACAAAAAATTTGATCTACAAACACAGAACACAAGAGAAACATAAAAAGGTAACAAGGAAAAAAAAAAAACTCTTGAGAACTATATTTATGTTATAGATACTTAGAGAATGAGGGTTGATTTTATGAATCTATTATTACATTATGATTATAATATGATTACTGTGATTTTATGATTATTATGATATGATTATTGTGATTTTATGATTATTATGATATGATAAACTGAAAAAGAAATTAGAGGTGGAAAAGGGGTAACACTGGAAGAAGAGGAAAAGGAGGTAAAATAAGGGAAATTACATCACATGTAGAGGCAAAGAAAACCTATAATGATTGAGGGGAAAAAAGGGAGGGGAATGAGAATTTGGTTAATCTCCATCTCATCAGATTTGGCTCAGAGGGAATAATAGACGGACTTATAAGGAAACAGGAGGGAAAGGGGGAAAAAAGGGGTGGGTGGGGCTCTAAAGGGCAAGGATTGTTTGAGGGAAGTGGTTATCAAAAGCAAAATAGTAGGGAGGAGGGAAAGGGGATAAGAAAGAGAAAAGCATAAGCTAGGCTAAATAAGATGGCAGGAAATACAGAATTAGTTATTTTAACTGTGAACGTGAATGGAATGAACTCTCCCTTAAAGCAGAAGCAGATAGCAGATTGGATTAAAAACCAGAATCCAACAATATGTTGTCTTCAAGAAACACATCTAAAACATAGAGATACATACAGCTTGAAGGTAAAAGGCTGGAGCAGAATCTATTATGCTTCAGGTGAACAAAAAAAAGCAGGGGTAGCAATCCTGATCTCAGACCAAGTAAAAGCAAAGATAGACTTCATTAAAAGAGACAAAGAAGGAAATTATACCTTCCTAAAGGGTGCCATAGATAATGAAGCAATATCAATACTAAACATATATGCACCAAGTGGTATAGCATGGAAATTCCTAGAGGAAAAGTACAGAGAGATGCAAGAAGAAATAGACAGCAAAACTATAATAGTGGGGGATCTCAACCTCCCTCTCTCAGAACTTGATAAATCAAACCACAAAATAAATAAGAAAGAAGTTAAGGAGGTAAACAAAATGTTAGAAAAGTTAGGTATGATAGATCTTTGGAGGAAATTAAATGGAGACAGAAAGGAGTTTACTTTTTTCTCAGCAGTCCATGGAACTTATACGAAAATTGACCATGTGTTAGGACACAAAAACCTCAAAATCAAATGCAGGAAGGCAGAAATAATAAATGCATTTTTTCAGATCATGACGGAATAAAAATCACATGCAATATAAGGCCAGGAGAAAATAGACCAAAAAGCAATTGGAAACTAAATAATTTTATCCTAAAGAATGAATGGGTGAAACAGCAAATTACAGACACAGTTACTAATTTCATCCAAGAGAATGACAATAATGAGACAACATACCAAAATTTGTGGGATACAGCCAAAGCGGTAATAAGGGGAAATTTTATATCTCTAGATGCTTATTTGAATAAAATAGAGAAAGAGAAAATCAATGAATTGGGCTTGCAACTAAAAAAGCTAGAGAAAGAACAAATTAAAAACCCCCAATCAAATACCAAACTTGAAATCCTAAAAATAAAAGGAGAGATTAATAAAATTGAAAGTAAAAAAAAAACTATTGAATTAATAAATAAAACTAAAAGTTGGTTTTATGAAAAAACCAGCAAAATAGATAAACTTATAGTTCATTTAATTAGAAAAAGAAAAGATGAAAATCAAATTGTTAGTCTCAAAAATGAAAAGGGAGAACTTTCCACCAATGAAGAGGAAATGAGAGCAATAATCAGGAGTTACTTTGCCCAACTTTATGCCAATAAATTTGATAACCTAAGTGAAATGGAGGAATACCTACAAAAATATAGATTGCCCAGATTAACAGAAGAGGAAATAAATTACTTAAATAGTCCCATTTTAGAAAAACAAATAGAACAAGTCATTAATAAACTCCCTAAGAAAAAATCCCCAGGACCAGATGGATTTACATGTGAATTCTACCAAACATTTAAAGAACAGTTAACTACAATATTATGTAAACTATTTGAAAAAATAGGGAATAAAGGACTCCTACCAAACTCCTTTTATGATACAGACATGGTACTGATACCTAAACCAGGTAAAACAAAAACAGAGAAAGAAAATTATAGACCAATCTCCCTAATGAAAATTGATGCAAACATCTTAAATAAAATATTAGCAAAGAGATTACAGAAAATCATTCCCAGAATAATACACCATGACCAAGTAGGATTTATACCAGGAATGCAGGGCTGGTTCAATATTAGGAAAACTATTAACATAATTGACTATATTAATAAACAAATTAACAAAAAACATATGATAATCTCAATAGATGCAGAAAAAGCATTTGATAAAATCCAACATCCATTCCTATTAAAAACATTAGAGAGTATAGGAATTAATGGACTTTTC
>JAJPUD010005152.1:115638-135743 GCA_023553655.1 Myrmecobius fasciatus
ATAGAAAGAAAGAAAGAAAGAAAGAAAGAAAGAAAGAAAGAAAGAAAGAAAGAAAGAAAGAAAGAAAGAAAGAAAGAAGCATGCTTTGATGTCAGGAAAAATTTCTAAATAGTTACAGGTATCTCTAAGTGAAAAGGCTACATCAGGAGGGGGGGGCATTCGAGGTCTCCAAGAAGAGGCTGGATAACCACTTATCAGGCAGGTATAATTACACTGTGGGATTACTTTCTGGTACAGGTTGGAGAAGACTCCTAGGGTACCTTCCAATTCTGAAATTCTGTGATTTTGTGCATTAGAGCAAAGATGAGAAGTAGCTCTATTTTAAAGAAATAATACTATGAAACAATGTATCACACTGGTTAGAGAACTAGCTTAAAAGCCTAGAAGACCTGGCTTCAAGACATACTTCTAATCGCATGTCAGTGTGACAGAGAAAATCATTTAATCTAGTCTATTTAACCAAAGTATTCTAGTTTGAGACTAAATTACAGAAAAGTTGATTGCATTGTAGAGAGTTTCCTCTCTCAGGAGTGCTCCATACCTGTGAAATCATAAATTTAAATCCTCATCTCCATTTTAAAGTTGAAGAAATTGGGGAAACCAGAAGTTATATGATTTATTTAGGGTCGCACAGCTAATGCTGGAGGCCAGATTTTTTGTTTTCAGAAAAATGTTATTTGCATAATAAATATAGCAAGTAGCATTTAGTACTACTTATAGTGTTTTCTCTGAATTGGTAGTTCTGGATTTGACTATGCTATTCTTTGCTATTTTCTATTTAGGATTTCTTTCACAAATGAACAATATATTCTGTTTGCATTTTGCCTGCACTTCTAAGAGATCTAGGCAGTTTTAAATGATTTCTTTTCAACATTTGGTCATTGTTGTCAGGTGATTCTTAAATGATGACTCTTCAACCCATTTTTCAGGTTTTTGGTAGTAGTTATCTTATGTTTTCTTCAGTCTTTTAATTTTGTTCTTATCTCCTAGAGCCACTGAATTGTTTGCTTCCTTGTACTTTTTGAAGAGTTTGTAACTTGGGTAAGATTTTCTGTCATTTCTTCGAAGGTATTTATTCCCCTTTCAATTGTTATTTTTTTCCCTCTAGAGCTCTTACTTATTCAATGTTATTTCCTCCAAGGCTCTGCTTATAGTTATTGTATTCTCTTCTTCTGATTTTACATCTTAACATTTCAATGTATGGTTTTTTCATATTTTGTTTAGCATCTTTTGTTCACTAGTATTTCCAGTCTGAGTTTTTCAGGCTGATTTTGTACCAGGGCCAGGTTCTGCCTCCTCCTGAACTCTCAGTTAGGGGAGTGAGGCCCTGTATGGTTTTATCTCCAGTTTCTGGCATTCTCAGCATTGGCTTCTACTTTCACTAGCTTATCTGTGCTCAGAGTCCTGATGACTTCAAATTCCTAGTAGAGTTTTCAGATCTTCTCTTGCCCTTCTCAGTCCTCTAGTATTCAGGGGTCAGGTACTCCTGGAATATTCTTGCTCAGGACATTAACAGGTTGGTACTGGTTTTGCTAGCAGGATTCCTCTCTAAGATTCCACAGTCTTTTGGCTTTTTGTGTAATAGTGGGCTTGTAAAAGAGGTTCCTGATTTTTCTTCCTTTGGATTCTTTGAACATTATTTGATCTGATGCCCTTTTTAGAGGTTTGTGGGAGTTTATGTGGGATATTTGGACTTTTATGTTTCATGTTGCTGTTTAAATGAAAGTCTTCCTTTTCATTAAAAAAATAAATCTTATACTTAACAAATGTAAAGATCTTATTTGAAAATATTCTTGCACTTACCTTTTCAATGCATATGTGATCTTATGGATACTATAGCAACATTGGGAAAGAGAAAAATTTGGTATTTTTTTGCATAAGATGGCAGAGAAATAATTCTAACGGGCTTCTCTTAATTACATTATATTAAATTATATTAAAAATAAGTAAAACATAAAAATAAATTAAAATAAGGATTATATTTAAAAAATAAGTTTGAAACCACTGACTCTATATTGCAGGGTGACTGTAGAATAGAATTGTTCTCAAAAGGGAAAATTCAGGAATAAGAATAAATCTAATTTAATCTATCTCAGTAGGATTTTCTTCTTTTAATAGGACTCAAAATTTTAAAAAGTTTACTGATAGATTCTAAAATTGTGGCTTTTCCAATAAAAAAGTAATGGCAACATGAGAAATGGGATTCCATAAATATTTCCAAGAGAGAACAATTTTGGGTGTCTCAACCAATAGATTTCAAATTTAATACATCAATAAGCAATTATTAAGAAATGCACTGTGGATAGAAAAACAAAAATAAAAGTCCCTGTCTTCAAGAAGCTTACATTCTTCAGGGAAGACTTACCTATATAAAGTACATATCATTTATATGCAAAATAAACACAAAAAAATTTTTCAGGGGAGGTAAGAATCAGAAGAATCAGGAGATAATTCATGTAGAAGAAATTTAAGCTACTTTTATGTGAAAAAGAAAAAAAAATGAATTCTAAGTATATGGGAAAGCCTTTCCAAAGATGTGAAAGTGGAATATGAAGTGTTATATGTAAGATAGTTTGGTTAGACATTATAGTGTATGAAAGGGAGTAATATCTAACAAGACTGGAATTGTAAGTTAGGGCCAGGGTGTGAAGGGAATTAAAATGTCAAACAAAACTTATATTTGATCCTAGAGGCAATAAGGAGCTATTCAAGGTTATTGGGTAGGAGAATGATATAGTCAGACCTACATTTTACTAAAGTCACTCTGGCAGCTACTTAAATTAGTCTGCTGGCTATATGGGTTGGGACAAGAAAATAAGCATGAGATGTTGTAGAGATAGATATGACAAATTTTAAATTGCCTGGATATATGCAGTAAGAGGGAGTGAGGAGATGAGGAAGACATCAAAGGAGGCAATCAGGATGATGGTATCCTCAAAGGAAATACGAAAGTTGAGAAGAGGCATAGGTTTGGAAGGAAATATGACTTGTGTGGAATATGTTGAGATTCAAGAAAATTATAGGTTAATTTAAAATTCCAGTACAATTAGTGTTGCAAGACCACAGCTCAGATGAGATATTATGACTAGATATATGGATCTGCAGTTATAGGTTAGGTTCACGGGATAAAATAATCAATAACTATAACAACTGACAAACCCAAAGACTCCATCTTTTTGGGATAAGAACTCACTACTTGACAAAAATTGCTGGGAAAATTGTCAACTAGTATGGCAGAAACTAGGCATTGACCTACACCATATACCATATACTAAGATAAGGTCGAAATGTGTCTATGATTTAGACTTAAAGAGTGATATTGTAAGCAAATTAGAAGAACATAGGATAGTTTACTTCTAAGATCTATGGAGGAGAAAGGAATTTGTGACCAAAAAACTGGAACTCATTGAACACCAAATAGATAATTTTGCTTATATTAAGTTGAAAAGTTTTGTGTCAACAAGATTAATGCAGACAAGATTAGAAGGGAAGCAATAAATTGGGGAAACATTTTTACATTCAAGAGTTCTGATGTTTCTAAAATATATAGAGAATTGAATAAAATTTATAAGAATTCAAGCCATTCTCCTATTGATAGTCAAAGGATATGAACAGACAGTTTTCAGATGAAGAAATTAAAACCACTTCTAGTCATATGAAAAGGCACTCTAAATCTATTGCTCAGAGGAATGCAAATTAAGACAACTCTGAGACACTACTACACACCTCTTAGATTGGCTAAAATGACAGGAAAAGATAATGACAAATGTTGGAGGTTATGTGGGGAAACCCGGACACTAATAATGTTGTTGGTGGAATTGTGAATGGATTCAGCCATTTTGGAAAGCAATTTGGAACTATGCGCAAAAAGTTATCAAACTGTGAAAACCCTTTGATCCGGCAGTGTTTATACTGGGCTTATATCCCAGAGAGATCTTAAAGGAGGTAAAGGGACTCACAAGTACAAAAATGTTTATGGCAGCCCTTTTTATAGTGGCAAGAAACTGGAAACTGAGTGGATGCCCATCAATTGGAGAATGGCTGAATAAGTTATAGTATGTGAATGTTATGGAAGGTTATTGTTCTATAAGAAACAATCAGCAGGGTGATTTTAGAGAGGCCTGGGGATACTTATATGAACTGATGCTAAGTGAAATGAGTAGAACCAGGACATCACTGTGCACAGCAAAAAGATTATATGATGATTAATTCTGGTGGATATGGCTCTTTCCAACAATGAGATGATTCAGATCAGTTTCAATAATCTTATGATGAAGAGAGCCACCTACACCCATACAGAAGACTATGGGAACTGAGTGTGGATCACAACATAGCATTTTCACTCTTTCTGTTATTGTTTGTTTACATTTTGTTTTCTTTCTCAGTTTTTTTTCCTTCTTGATCAGATTTTTCTGCGCAAGAAAATATACAGCAAAATAACTGTATAAATATGTATACATATATTGGACTTAACATATATTTTAACATATTTAACATGGATTAACTGCCATCTAGGGGAGGAGGTGGGGAAAAGGAGAGGAAAATTTGGAACACAAGTTTTTCAAGGGTCAATATTGGAAAATTACCCATGCATATGTTTTGTAAATAAAAAGCTTTAATAAAAAAGGAAAAAATAGATATATGGATCTGGAAATCATCTGAATAGAAATAATAGTTAAATAACAACAACAAGATTATGTGATGATCACCTGTGATGGACTTTGATCTTTTCAACAATGAGATGATTCAAGGTAATTCCAATAGACTTCATATCCAGAGAGAGAACTATGGAGACTAAATGTGGATCAAAGAGTAGTATCTTCACTTTAAAAAAAATGTTGTTAGTTTACTTGTTTTTTTTTTCTCTTTCACCTTTTGATCTGATTTTTCTTGTGCAGCATGATGAATATGGAATTATGTTTAAAAGAATTGTACATGCAAAACCTATATTGGATTGTTTGCTGTCTATAAAAGAAGGGGGAAGGAGGGAGGAAAATTTGGAACACAAGGTTTCACATAAGTGAATGTTGAAAACTATCTTTGTATGTATTTGGAAAAATGAAAAACATTATTAAAAAAAGAAATAAGGAAAATAGGAGTGATGATGTCACCAAGGAAGGACAAGGAAAGAAAGAAGACCTAGAACAGAGCCTTGGGAGCATGTTTTATCACATGGTTCTACCTCTTGTCAAAGTGATGGAGACTGAATAGTAACCAACAACAATTAGTTACATAATAATTCTGATTTTAGATTTCAGTCCAATAAGAGAAAGCTAATGATGTTCCCAGTATGCCTGGCATCCTAATTATGATTTTAAGGAATAGTATTAGGAGGTGAGAGCTGGGAATCTTGGTTTATTTAAATAACTTATCAGTCCTTATAACTCTTGCCAGCAGCTATAGGAATAGTGTCCAAGATAGTTAAAACAGTCACTTCCCCCCAGAAATATATTACTTTATGTACACCAAGACCCATTCTTCTCCTCTCCCATCCTAATGATATTGACAGGAATCTCTCTTCCTTAATCCATTCCCAAAAGATGTTTGGATACATAATGGTCCAAGATGTGTCAATCTCTTTTGTGCAGCCTTATGATATCATTGACGCACATATTGTTCACCAAGCTTTGAGAAATAGACTCCTTTATTGCTTCAGTAAAGTCTCACCATGCTTGTACATCAAATGGCTCAGTTTTCCAAATCACCTTTGGGTTGGTTGGCATTCTTGGAGTTTTTTTGGGGTAGTCCCTTCCAGATAATATTGGATGAATCTTGTTTGAATCTGTGCTCCGTTTTATTTATTTATTTATTTATTTATTTATTTATTTATTTATTTATTGCTGCTCTTCATATTTCTTGAGATTAAAATGGTGGTTTAAAAAAAATAAGGCTAGGGGGCAGCTAGGTGGCGCAGTGGATAGAGCACCAGCCCTGAAGTCAGGAGGACCTGAGTTCAAATCTGGTCTCAGACACATAACAGCTGTGTGACCCTGGGCAAGTCACTTAACCCCAATTGCCTCAGCAAAAAAAAAAAAAATAAAATAAAATAAGGCTAGACATTTTTAAGGTAAACTATAGCTAATTAACATTTAAGTTCTAAAACTGGAGAGAACTATCCTTAAATATGAACTATCTTCACTCTATTACTCTCTCATTCCTCCTCTAAACCTTTTCCACTACTCCCAGACATGACAGCTCTAGCACCCCTTGGCTCTTAGCTCAACTCATTAGGATTGCTTTATGACATAGGTGTCCAGAAATCTGTTTACAATCCTACACCTCACCTTAATACTTTTTTCTATTCATTGTATTTTTTAAATCTTAAGTTTCATGTCAGGTTTTTTTTCAATTATCAATTTCTCCATCTTCCCTTTTTCACTGTGGGGTTTGGAGGGGTGGGGCAGGAAGAAAGAAAAATCCTCATAACAAATATTTCTCCAGTGGAGAAAAATAAATTCTGATACAGGTTCATCCAAAAATCCATTCGTCAATTAATCTAGGATCTATGTCCTGTCAGGAGTTAGTAGCAATCTTTATTATTGGTCCTCTAGAATCATGATTGATTGTGTTGATCAGACTTTGTAAATCTTTAAAAATTTGGATTTTTTTTACACTATTGTTATAGTATAAATTTTTCTCTTGGATCTGCCCACTTCTCTTCATCAATCTATATAGGTCTTCCTTTTCTCTGAAACTATCTCATCATTTCTCATAGCACTAGAGTACTTTATTATATTCATATACCATAATTTGTTCAGTCATTCCCAATTGATAAACATCACCCTGACAGTTTCTAGTCAGTATAAATATAGTCTTTGTCAGTATAAAAAAAAATTGCCATAAATATTTTTGTACACGTTGGTCTTTGCCTCCTCCTTTGATTTGCTTTGTGTATAAACCTAGTAGTGCTATTGCTGGGTCAGTGCTGCACAGTTTAATCACTTTTAAATCATAGTTTCAAACTGTTTTCCAGAATGTATATTGTTACTGTTGAGCCATTTCATTTATATCTGATTTTTTTGTGACCCTCATTTAGGGTTTTCTTAGCGGAGATACCAGAGTGGTTTGCCTTTTCCTTCTCCAGTTCATTTTATAGATGAGGAAACTGAGGCAAAGACTTGCCTAAGGTCATAGAGCTAGTAAGTGTCTAAGATCATACAAGAATGTAGATCCTCCTGACTCCAGGGTCAGTGCTCTACACACTCCATCACCAAGCTGCTCCAGTGAATGGCTGTACCAATTCACAGCTCTGCCAGTAAAATCTGAATACCAAATACAGTGCATTAGATTCCCTGAAAGAGAGGTTTAAAAAAATAATTCTCAAAATCATTGACTGATTTAAACGTTATGCTTCCAATGGCTTGTTAAGAAGAAATAGCTTCTTTGGAGGATTGCAAGGTTTAAAAAAAAAAAAATTAATTGTTCAGAAAAGATTGTTTGCTTGTATTTCAATGGTTCTGCAGTTTTATGCACAGTAGAATTCCTTTTACTGGTAAAATCTATGGCTCATTTTGTATAATTCTTACCCATGTTTTCCTACAAATCCTACACATTTGAAGCTCTTTATCCAGTTTACTAGAGGGCTTTGTCTGTCTTACTCTTTCATGGATCTTTATTAATTCACCATGGAAATTTAAAGACATATAATTTTATACATAGCCCAGTAAGTATTCACAAATACAAAAGGAAGCTAGGTGGAAGTTTGTGGCAATAAGCTGAAAATTTTGTCCAACATTACAGAAAAATGTTTGTCTCTTCAGGAACTATCGAGTAATATCCTTTTGGGTCTCATGAAGCTTCATTTGATGAGAAGAAAAAACAAGTTTGTTTACAGTTACTTTATCTCCTCATTTTATTAGAATGTAATCATTAAGACTATTCCAAAAGTCTGAGGGATCAAAGAATAAAGGTTTGGTTAAACAGTGAAGAAAGCAAACCATCCTCATGTTTTAACTTCTATCCTGAACATCAGTTCATTGACATGACTTTTCTTCTCCTTTATCATGGTTGTTTAAATAGGCACAAACCCAGAAATGGAAGGTCTGAAATTAATTAGAGAATTTGAAAATGCAGAAAAGATTTTTAAAATTGCTCTAAAATTAGATTTGTTGGGTCCACTAATGATTGCCACTAGAAGACACATATTTGTATGATGCAGGGAAACATTTGCCTTAAAAATATTGGAATGCTACATGAACTTGTTACTTATTATTTGCTAAAGAAAAAATCCAGGACAAAATAGATCAGAAAAAAAGTTATTTTATTGCAGGGCCCTTAACTGATTTTTTTTCATTTCTGTCAGATTACTTCCTTCTTTCTTTCATTTGCATAGGCTTTGAGAGAATGTAAAAGTAGAGCTACTTCTGCAGTGTAAGTATTTAAGAGATAAGAGAAGCAATACATGCTTACAAGACATACTGGATGCAATTTAACCCCATGACAAATGATTTCCTTACCAAATGTAACACATATTACAACATGTATCTTTTTGAAGACTGGTGAGTAAATTCATTGCAACTCAGTTTAAAAAAACAACTCTGCTCCTCCCCTCTCCCCCCCCTTAATGTACCATTTTCTTAACCTCAGTTTCTAAAAGGGAGCACACAATAGATCATGATAGGAAAAGCACTGCATGGAGGACTGTGGTGAGCAAATACTTTTAAGTTTTGCTTCCTGAATATCTGCCCTCTGCTATCACTTTGTCCTTTTTTCCTTACTTCTGCAGCCTGGGGAAGCTCTATGTCTCAAAATCCATTAGGACAATTATTTTTGGCTTGGCTATAAGCTAAGAAGACTAACAAAAAATGTAACCAAAAACAAGATGGGCAACCTCAGCATTTTCAGGGAAAATTGATCATATTTATGCCTAGTTTTATCAATTCCATCCTGGTGAAATTCTACATGCTATAATACCTTGCTTAAACAATTAATTTTAAAATTAGGCTTTGTTTCCCTCTCAAAATTAAGTCCATTTTAATGTCTCTCATTAGGGCAAAAGATTCTTTTCCAAGTCTCAAGCAAAATCATCCACTCTGGAAGAACATTATATGTAAAGTTGGTCGTGAGTCATCTACAAAGGAAATAATAAATATACTAAAATCTTGAAACACATTAAAATATTACTGAATGCTGCCACAACTAAGTTCTGTGAACCTGTGGGTTCTTTCTGTATGAATTAAAAAGAAAATTTTTAGCTGCAAAGTTGAATTAGTAATGAGTTTGCAAGCATTGAAATCAGAGGTTCACAGTGACAGCAGGTCGGTACTTAAAAAATAACTCATGAAAAGCATATATGTATAACCAATGGGAGTCATTTCTTTATTGCATTTTGCCATTTAAAAAAATGTACAGTCTCATAACATATCCATCATTTTTTTTATTTTGCTCGCTACACTAACAACAGCCTTGCACCTAATAACTAAACTGTTCCAACTACTAAGCTCAGAAGGCTAATGACATATTTCAGTTTACAAATTATTACACTCTTCCTTTTTTGGCATTAATTAAAAAAAATCTTTAATACACACACCATGACATATACTTAAGTTTACAAATTACGCTTTTTTTTTTTTTTGGCATTAATAAAAAAAATTCTTTAAAGTACATACTCGAGAAAAAAGTGGCTACTTACACAAGCACCAATCTAAAAGGAGCCTTTTTACAATGGCACAAGAAATTACCTGCACACAGACTTCTGGGGAAGAAACCATAAGACAGATGGCAAATTCAGCCCAACAAGATGGTCACCCTAAAGTGAGAATGATCTGAATGGCAAGAGGAAAAAAATACTGGCAAACCTGCTTCTTTCTAGACAGAATCAAATTGGGGCATGTGTACAATCTACACTTATCTACTCCGTAAGCCATTAGTTCATAGATAGGGCCATTTTAAAATGCCAGTTTCCTCAATCCAGTCAGATCAAATTGCTTCTGTCATAAATAAAAATATAAATAGAGGCACTTTAGTTAAAGAAAAAAACAAAAATCATCTCAATATGCATCCCCTCCCCACCCCACGCCCTCTCACCCCCCAAATTTTTAAGCAAAGTTTTTGAGCTGCACCGTTAAATCAGCATATTTGAGAACACTTGGAAACTCAGTCTTTGCTTGGTATTTATTACTGTTTTATCCCTAGTCAGAGTTTTACTTACAGTGCGTAGAAAAATTGCTAAGTTGCAATAAGGAAAACAGGTACAAACCACAGCTCTTGATAACTCTCAAAACAAAATTTCACAGCTTTCACACAGCACAGACACCTCACTGTCTGTGCTAAGAATCAGTTTATGCAAATTATTTTTAGACAGCATTTTTGCTATACAGTACATGTGAGAAAATGGCATCCTGTCCCCACTATGAATCCCCTTTACATGATATACTCATTTTAGGGACCAAGAAAATTTAGTGCAACAGGACAAACTACTCTCTCCACAGGAAAATCAACCATAGCAGTACTGATGGAAAAACAAAAAATTTTAACCACCGTCCCCCAGACAAATAAATAAAACAAAAAGTAGTAACAGTCCTCCTCATATAATGTATAACTTAAGGATATTAAGGGTTGCTACATTAATGGTAAGCATCCATTATTTTTTTTTATTTTCCAATTTTCTTTGTTTTTTATTAATTTCTCCCTGAGAGGTTTACTTTTTTTGGACTGAAATTTTACAGGTAGCTTTACTTACAAAAAATTCAAAATGACAACATATAAACAGCAAATTGCTTCAAATGTACACAGTGACAAATAGGTCTTAGCATCTCAGTTAGCAATGTTGACATTTTGTGCATTGGTTAAACGTGGCCTTTCATTCTGACCTACATTTACAGAGGATGCAGTTCGTCCCACTGAATAAAACATGGAATATACAAGGAAACAAAACAACTTTAGGATCTTTGTCCTTCAAGAAATTCCTCTTTTCCAGTCTTGGGTAGAAAATTTTTGTTTGGGGGGGAATAATTTAAATGTATTTTTGTGTTGTTGTAGCAATAAGCACATTCTGGTGACCTCATTCTTCAACAAGAGCATAGGTTGCAGTTAGAGAAATTGAATTGTTTTCAAAAGCAATTTAAAGGAAATTACGTTGTAGAACTCAAGGAACCAGCAAAAGGGCACAGATGATGTTCAAGTTTTGAATATTTAAAAAAAAGTTTTCCACTTGATGGTCTACATGATTCAGTTTGTGTGCAAGGCATTCCTAACAAACATTATCCCCGAGGCATTCCTAACAAACAGACTGTATCCTCACAATGACTCTGGATACACAGATTGGTCCTCGTAGTCACTTCGGAGGATGTACCAACATCAAATTGTCAAAAGTCAAAAGCCATTTTAAATCTAGATTCTTCAGCACTAGTAAAAACTAGTGCTGAAGAATTTCAAAGTATATCAAGTGTGGAAACTATAAAATGATTCTTAATACTTTCTTTTCTTTTCTTTTTTTTTTTTTTTTTGTTTTTAAACTATAAGGAACATTTCTGCCATTTTTCTCAGTAGACAATGTTGTGCTTCTGAACAGTCACCAGCATTAAGGAAAGAAAGATAAAGCCACACTCAATGTGAATGTACATGTGTGTACTTTTGGTACACAGAACACACACATACTTGTCTTCAGCCACTCCCACAATGAACATCTCTTTGTACATTTTATACATACATACATACATACAAACATACATACATACACGCTTTCATTCACAGATGGGAAAGAAAAGGACAGCCACCGTTTGGATTACAAGGCAGTGTAATGAAAAGTTCTAGCCACTTCCGAAGACTGCTAATGAGCTTTCCAAAAAACTTAAAGGAAAATTTAGAAATTGAGTTTTGTGACTGGTCTCTCCCGGCTGCTGTCTGTCATCTGGTTGGTAATGCGTTTGCGATTCCGTTTCAATTTAGAAAGGTCTTTGTCAAAAACTTCGCCTGATCGTAGAGCTGAAACAAGGTCATCAAACTCTCCTCCTTCTTCACAGTTCTCTTTTGTCTTTTTTGCCTTGCGTTCTTTTTCACGCTGTTCTTTGAGCTATTAAAACAAAGGAAGAAAATAAGTATTTATTAAATGTCCTGATACTGCACTAAGCACTTTACAAATATTATCTCATTTAATTTTCACAACAATTCTAGAAAGTAGGTTCTATTTTTATCCCCATTTTTCAGCTGAGTCAGACAAAGATTAAGGGATTTGAAAAGGGTCATACAGCTAAAAGTATCAGAGGTTGAATTTGAACTCAGGTCTTCCTGATTCTAAGCCCAGCACTATTTACTGTGCCACCTAGTTGCTTCTCAAAAAAAAAAATTTTTTTAAAGGGTATATATTTTCATTTAGTATTTTATTTAACCCATTTACATGCAAAAATAATTTTTTAAAATTTGTTTTTAAAACTTTGAGCTCTGTGCAGCTAGGTGGCACAGTGGATAGAGAACCAGCCCTGAAGTTAGGAGGACCTGAATTCAAATCTGATCTCAGACACTTAATACTTCCTAGCTGTGTGACCCTGGCCAAGTTATTTAACCCCAAGTGCCTCAGCCAAAACAAAAAACAAAAAACAAAACTTTGAGCTCCAAATTTTCTCCCTTCCTTCCCACTTGCCCCTCATTGAGAAGGCAACCAATTCAATAAAGATTCTACAGGTGTAGTCATGCAAAAGATATTTCTATATTAGTAAAGCTGTAAAAGAAAATTGACAAAATATTCAAGAAAAATAAAAAAGTATGCTTCAATATGTATTCAGACATTATCAGTTCTTTCCCTAAGGATAGATAGCATTGTTCACCATAAATCCTTCAGAGCTGTCTTGGATCATTGTATTGCTGAGTATTCACAGCTGATCATTTTACAACTGTACATAATACATGTCATTCTGCATAAGTTTCTGTAAGTCTTTCTGGCTTTTTCTGAAAGCAATCTGTTCATCATTTCTTATAGCACAATATTCTATCAATCACATAAGAGGCATGTATTATATTTGAATTTTGAAGGGTATGACTGAATTATTTTTGTTTTCTGTTTTCAATGGAAATGAGAACAAAATCTTTTGATGCACTAGATATATCAGCTATGGATAATTATTGCTACTAAACACCTCCAGAGAAGGAAAAAGGAGCAATTGTGACAAGTCTGAGGCAAAATATAGATAACAATGAAAAATAGCAAATTCTTCACTTTCTATGTATAAATTGAGTCTCGCCAGGAGAAATTACAAGAACTGTTTAGCTATAGTTTAAGACTTGGGGACTATCTCAGAATCTGAGTAATTTTTGTTTTTTTAATAATCTTTTTTTTTTCCTGTTAAAGTGAAGAGCTGAGTTATATGGATATTAGATGCTTTCTGAATTAGCCTTCTCAAAGCAAAGATCTTGAATTGTTCTCATTACGTATTCCTTCAGCTTGCTCCAGATTATTCCTATCCCTTAAAAATCTCTCACAAAAATGTTTAGTAGGGAGTAGGGAAGAGGAAGATGAAGCAGAAAATTCCTCTTACCTGTGCTTCCATACGAGCTCGACGCTCTTCTTCCTCCTTCCTTTTCCTCATATTTTCATTTTCCTGTTTGGCTTCAGAGACAGCTTGAAGAAACTGGTCGAAGATACCAAAGAACTCATCTGGCTGTATTTTGCCTGCTTCTTCCCCAAAGTGCTTCACTGCCTTTGTAAACTGCAGAAATGGAGAATTAAAGTGTTTGGGAAGACAGCAAGACAAGTCTAATAAAAAGTATCACTGGAAAAAACAAGCTTAAGGAAAGCCTTCACATGTTCTACCTGAATAACCTGATGAAGTGAAGTGAGCATAATCTTAACCTTCTGGGAAAAATGTGAGTTATAACTTTAATGTGAAAGTTTCAATGTCTAATTCATGTTTTCTTATTTCTGTACGTCTTAGTGGGGAGAGAGAGAGGGAAGGGCAGGACTGAGTTTTTCATCATTCTAACTCCAAGCCCCTAGCATTAGTAGCCTAGTAGACATTTAATAAACATTTGTTGATTTCAGGGTAGCTAATGCTATTTAAACCTTATAGCTTTATGTCAGTGGAATATTCACAACTCATCCCAATTCCATTGTTTAACTCAATGGATTAACTGAATGAGTTTCTATTAACTAAATATAAAATAAGAAAGCAAAATAGGGTGGGGCAGATCACTAAAGTATCATAATACAAATAGGAAAGGGAACAAGTATTAATATAGACGCATCATGTGCCACTCTACTAAGGACTTTTTAATTTAAAAAAAATATCCCTTTTGTCCTCACAAAACAACCCTGTGAGGTAAATGCTATTATGATACCCATTTTACAGTTGAGGAAACTGAGGCAAACCTGAGGATAAGTGATTTTCCAATGGTCACATAGCTTTGAACTCATCTTCCAGACTCCAGACTACTGCTCTATCCACTATGCCATCTAGTTGGCTATAGCAAAAACAATTAGAGGGACTGAGAAAGAACAGTAATCAAACAGGAGGAAAATCATGAAAACTAAAAGAGTAATAGTAGGAATAAAAAGTGCTCAGTGTTAAATGCTGCAGAGAAGTCATCAAATTAGAAAATAGAAACTTGGCCTTGGACAAAAGTTGATGAGGTAAAGGATAAGGAAGGGTGCAGAATATTGTATATATTTTTCTATTCTATAAAATTCTGTGCTACAAAGGATGGCTCCCTGGGAAGGAAGCTAATCATTTGTTTCATAACTGGAAATGATAGTGATTTCAAAACAAAAGAAATAAATAATATATATTAAAGTCATCACCAAAAACAAAAAAAGGAGAAATTTTGTTCATCTATGACACTCAGTTTTTCATTTTCTAAAATTCAAGAATGTATCAATATAAGAATAGACAATCTATGGTTGAATCATTAAAGTATTAAGAGTTTGGTAATTTCTAGTAATCCTGAATAACCTCTTTATCTAGTAATCCCAGTACTGGCAATTATACATATATATTTTAAATGCAGAATATTGTAGAAATCTGGGCCCAAACTCAAACTCACATATTCATTCAAAAGCTGATCTTGGGGACTTGTTCTTTCTTTAAAGATTAACTCCTCCATTGTCTCCTGCTTAGTTGCTTTTCAATGTACTCCAAAGCAGCAAGAACTATTAGGGTATGCTAAGTTGGCCCTGGCACAAACAGTGCTTGTAGGAAGCATACAATGGAGCTTGAAGCTGGAAGCATGGCTGCTGACACAAACTAATTTCAAAATGTGTGTCTGAGGAGTGGATAGACAGCTCTTAGTTGCTATTGACAGCATCCTTGTGACAGACTTGGACTTAGGTCTTGTTCTTCCATTACCACTTGTGGGACTTAGTGAAATCCTCTTTACTGTCTGAGTTGTATTTTCTTTCTTCCAGGTCCAAATCCTTCCAAACTTTGCAATGTTAGCTTTGTCTTATCTAATTATAAATATGACTAATTGTTACACAAATCAGTCATCCTCTACTTCAGAGCTTCTTAAATCTTTTCCATTAGTGACCAGTTTTCACCCCTCAAAAATTTTACATGAACCTGAGCATATAATAGGTATACAAACCAAACATTTGCTGATGATAAAATATAATTTTGTAACCCTCATATTCAGTTACAAGACCCCATTTGGGGTAGAGAACCAGTCCCCAATTTTATCTTCCTCCTTTACTAAAATTCTATTCTGAGTCTGCATCATAGTATGAAGGTAACTCTGGATTCTTAAAGACTACATGAAGCTAAAAAAGCTTAAGAATAAGCTCAGTGGGGGGCAGTTAGGTGGAGCAGTGGATAGAGCACCAGCCCTGAAGTCAGGAGGATCTGAGTTCAAATCTCGCCTCAGACACTTAACACTTTCTAGCTGTGTGACCCTGGGCAAGTCACTTAACCCCAACTGCCTCAGGGGAAAAAAATAAGCCCAGTGATAACTGGAATGCCATACCACTAATAAGATTTAATAATAGGTGATTATTATCACATATGCTTTCTTATTCCTCTCCAGGTTGCACTCCAGACTTCCTCTATTATGCCCCAGCTCTTCAGCGCTGGAATCCACATGTATTCCTCTGCCCCTATAGACTCTCTGAATCTAAATCTAATTTCCTAGAATCTAAAAGAGTTCTTTAAAGAGGATGCTCAAGCAAGGTAGAGTTCGTTCCTGTCCAAACTGCATTCTAGATTTAAGACTTCATCCCAATCTGGCCACCCCAACCCCCAACCCCCAACCCCCTGCTTAGGTACCTTTACCTCCCTTCTTCAGTTTCCTTTTAAGTGTGGTCTTCCCCTATTAGAATGCAAATTCCTTGTCTTTCTTTTTAAAGGTATTTTTATTTCTATACTAGTGTTCAGCAAACTGTAAATATTAACAAATGCTAAATGGGACAAGGGACAAAGGATTTAAGAGTAAAGGATAGGGTAGTATTGAATGGGTTAATTATAAATAAGGTCAAGACTGGGGCAGGTGAGAAGTGTAATCATCAGGGATGATGGTTTAAGAATATTGAGGGATGGAGATCTTAGAGGTACTAGTGAAGTTAGAAGAATGAGGTAAGACTGAGATAGTCTTAGAAGTTGGGAGGGACCTATTAGTTGAGGTTGCCTCCAGAGATCCATTCACTTAAAGTGCTCTGTAGGGAAAAAATTTATAGAAATCTAATAAACGAATGAAAATTAATCAAGATTATTCAGAGATTATTGATTTTCTTCAAGGTAATCAAATCAATCAGAATGCTTTGTGGACTACAAAATGAAATGCTATGGAAATGTGAGCAATTTTGGAGTTAAATAGACCTAAGTTCAAATTTTACTTAAATATTTACTAACTTCGTGGTTCTGGGCAGGTCACTTTGCCTAAGTGTCATCTGTAAAATGGGGATAATAGCATCTAACTCCCAAAAGTTGTTGTGAGGATAAAATATTAGTAAAGCACTTTGTGTCTGTTGTTGTTTGTCCTTTGTTCTTGAAGATAACTATGACATCAGGAAGGAGATGTCATGACTTATAAATGAATTGATTTCAGTCAGGGAGGACTGATCAAATCACTACCAGCTTCCTTCTACTTCAGAGCCATCTGGGTCCAGTGGCAAGAAATAGATTAGGACAATTGGAGATAGCCAGGGATTTAGTGGGAGGCCTTGGCCTTTTTAAGCTAAAGTTCTTTCCAGGGTTTAGTCTGTCAGAGGCAAAGCCCTTCAGTGATTAAGCCTATCTGAGTATTTTGAATTAAGGAATTTGAATTGTTAATTTCCACTTTCCTTCCTGCCTCCTAGAACTTGGATCATATTCTTGTCCCTACTGAAATTTGTCAAGCCTGCAGATATCCCACATCTCTCTTAACAGAAAAGGGTGAGACTTACCAGTTCTTTAGCTTCAGTTAGAAGGTCTTCCACATCAGAAAAGCTGAAGCTCGCTACTGCAATAAACTGGCTAACAACAGAGACAAACTTGTCCCCAGGTTGAGACAGTTGAGATTTCTGGTATTCCAATTCCTGAAACACATAATTTTGTTCTCAATGTTACTTTTCAAAGTCACAGATAACTTTTTTTCTTTTATAGCAAGTCTCAAATTTAAGCAAATCTTATATCCTCTTCCCCTCCCTCTCACACACACACAGATACTTTTTTCTTCTGCTATTAATGCAGACACATTGGTATTGCTATGTCTTCCCATGACTAAAACTTTTCAGTGGTTTCTTGCTGCCTAGAACATAAAATACATACTGCTTGATCTGGTATTTAAAGCTTTCCACAGTCTGGCTCCAAACTACTTTCTGGCTTTTATTTTGAACTATTTCTCCTTAATGTAGTCCACTTATCTGAGATTGTTTCTTAATGTTTCTAACATTTCAATTCATTATTTATTTTGACATTCTCTTCTTTTTTAACGTTGTTTTCTAAATGCTCTTTCTTCATCTTTCTCCCCCACCCACTGAGAAGGCAAGCAATGAAATCAATTATACATGTAAGATCATGTAAAATTTATTTCCATATTAATTATATTTCAAAAAAGCAAGTAAAAAAGTGGGAAAATTATACTTAAATTTGTATTCAGATTTCATTAATTCTCTCTCAGAGGTGGATAGAATTTTTTTACAATGAGACCTTTCTAATTGTACTGATCAGAGTACCCAAGTCTTTTACAGTTGATCATTATTACTGTGCACAATGATCTTCTGGTTCTCACTTCACTTAGCATCAGCTCACATAGATGTTGCCATGGTTTTTTTCTGAAACCATGCTCCTCTTCATTTCCCACAGCACAATAGTTCTCCATCAACATCATGTGCTACAACTCGTTCAGCCATTCCTCAATTAAGAAGCATCCTCTTATCTCTTTCATTGGAGGTCTGGGAAAATAACTCACTGTGTAATCTGTCTCCCATGCCTAGATTTCCACCTCATTATCTTCCATTTGAAGTTTTCCTTTTGCTTCAGAACTCAATTCTATTGCCACTTCTCTATAAAGCCTTTCCTAATTCCCATAGTTCAAAGTGATTTTTCCCTTCCCAAATTTCCATAAAGTATTTGGATCTGTTCTCTTGAGGATAGGGACAATGCCATCTTTATATACAAAAATATATATATATACATATGTGTGTGTGTGTATGTATAGGTTGTTGTTGAATCATGTCTGACTCTTCTTGACCCTATAGAATATATAGCACTAGACACTTCTATCTTCCACTATCTATATCTATATATCTCCATAGTTCTTTGCAGAGTAGCTTGCACACAGTAGTAAATACATAATAGTAAAAATACACATTTACTAAATTAAATACTCAAATGCAGCTACTTATCAATATCTAAGATACTTAGCAATAATTTTCAAAACACCTTTGGGAAGTGAACCAGAATTTGGATATGTTAAATGAATGAGAAATTGAAGAAAAAATATTAAGTGATTTGGCTTTCAAGGGCTTTATGACTGCAAGACTGATGGTCAAAGCTATGTTCTCACACTTGGATTTTATTAATTCTTTCCCCTGCTCCTTTTCTTCTTCAGTTAAATCAGTATCTTCAAGAAGTTATACAAATTAATAGGATTATATCCTCAAGACCTGGCAATTTAACAGTTAAACTTCTGGTGACCAGTTGTTTGTTTCCAGGAATCCTACTATTGTTGTTCAGTCACATAGGACTCTCTGTGACCTCATTTGGGATTTTCTTGGCAAAGATACTGTTTGCCATTTCCTTCTCTAGTTCATTTTACAGATGAGGAAACTGAGGCAAATAGAATTAAATAATTTTCCCAGGATCACAGATCTAGTAAGTGAGGTCACATTTGAACTCAATTCTTCCTGACTCTAAGGTTGGTGCTCTCTCCATTGTGCCCCATAACTGCTCTCTAGAAATCCTAGGTATCACTTGCTCTCTTTTCCCATAGCTATCTATCTGGTTTTGCTGTTCTTGCTGTTTTTAATATACACATTCATCTTTTCAAATAGTCAACTCTCAATTATCCATGTTAAGAAATTTTTTGTTTTATTTTATGTATTTTTTGGTCCAGACCTGTGATTTCATTGGTGAAGAAACTCCTACTAATGCAGATTAGCAATTGCTCTGTACTTTGCAGTTTTAGAGTTGTTTAAGTGGTTAGGTAACCTACTCAGGGTCACAAAATCAATATGTATCGGGGGAGGACTTGAACCCCAGGGATCTTGAGGTCTGAGGCCAGACTTCTACCCACTAAAACAAGCTTTCTTTGGAGTTATGGGCTGAAGGGATGGAATGAATAATGGAAATTATTAAGTAATCCTAATTCTAGTTATTTATTTCCTTTCAACCTGCCAAACATTTTAGCCAAGCAGATAAAGAAAAGTCAAGAACAAATGATTTGAGTTTTACCATTTTTAACTTCTGCACACCCTTGCTGGAGATACTAGTAAATAATGTAAGGACTCAAAGCAGACATTGAAGGGGAAAAAAAAATTCAGTGGCTAAATATGGGAGAGTTAGTTTCATAAGAAACCTGTTCTTTAAGGGGATAAGGATATTTCTAAAGAGAATGGCATTGTATATTAATATCAACTGAGAGTCAGGGTACTACAGTGGATAGAGAGTTGGTATCTAACCCAGAAAAATCTGAGTTCATGTTCCACCTCCAACTTAAACTGGACTATGTGACCTGAAATAAGTCACTTAAACTCAGTGCTCTAA
>JAJPUD010005152.1:135843-155195 GCA_023553655.1 Myrmecobius fasciatus
AAAAAAAAAAAAAAAAAAAAAAAAAAAAAAGTACAAGACAGTTATTTCCTCATTCAAGGGTTTCTAATTCTAAGGAAATCAGAGATCCATCCAGTCCCTATTCCTATCAATTGGTACCAAGCACAACTCACTGAATGATGAGAATCTGCATAAGGTGAAGCGGTCCTTTTCCTTTATCTTAAATACCATACCATAGTGGTTGATAGGCTGGCACAAGCACTATAGAGCATGATGAATGGGAAAAAAAAAAAAAAAAAAAACACCCTTATAAGGAGTTGGAAGACCTGAGGTCAGTCCTAATTCTTTCATTAATTTGCTATTAACTTGGATGAATTATTTTATTCCTTTTCTATTAAGTTTCCTGATCTGTAACATAATAAGGTTGACTATGATATCCTTTCTACCCTAAGGAATCCCTTCCCCAAAAGGACAAAATGTTTTTTTTCTGCAAAGCGCTGTCTTCACAATAAGCTTACTAGGCATATAGTTACAGTAAAATTCCTATTTTGTTAGTGGTCCTGTTTGCAGCTAGTAATCTTCTTCTGTGGGATTAAGTGCTTCCTGACACTGAGTTTGGGGCTCCACACTTTACACTATCCTGCTTTGAGATAGGGAGTAGGGGAGTCCCAGAAAAAGAAGTGATTCTAATTAACGATTCCATCATTAAAACTTGAATAAGGAGGTTATTTCATCCAAATTTCTTTTCATCTCCTTTACAGGCCACATTGAATCAGCAGCTCAGATGCAAAGGACAGAATGTCCTGTCCTTACACAGACCTTTGGGCTTAGTTTCCTTCAATACTATTCCCATGAGACCCTTTACTAAACAGAGATGAAATTGCAACAAAATAGGGCCATAAAGCAGACTGACTCTTCTACACAATGACCTAAAAAATTTGCAGGAATGCCCTATGTGCTCATCTCATGATGCCTGTGGCTACTGGGGCCAAAAGAAAAATATTTCACTAAATTAGGTCATCATTTTTTTGTTACTTAATTGAACAAAAAAAATAAAGATAATTTGGGGGTTATGCATAAAATCTCCCCTTTCTCCTTTCAACACATTCCCCTAATGTTATAAGAAAATAAACAAAAGTTTAGGCATTGTGGCATTTTATTTATAATTAGATGTTAGGGATAAGAACTGGTGCTGTGATTTAACCGGGATGAGGAGCTCCCCAACAGGAACTTCCTCTACTAATGTAGGTCAACATTTTTTCTGCATCCTATAGAGTATTATACAGAGCATTGCCAAATTTAATAAGTTATCCAAGGTCAAATACCAGTACATGCAAAAAATTGGATTTGGACATAGATCTTTTTGTTCCACTATGCTACAAATTGTCTTTCTTAAATAAGTGTCTTCAAAAACCTGGGCAGCTAGATGGTTCATAGAGTACTGGGTCTGGAGTCAGAAAACTCGAGTTCAAATCTTACTCACTAGCTATGTAACCATGGCAAGTCATTTAACTCTGTCTCAGTTTCCTCAACTGTAAAATGAACTTAAGAACCAGTTTGGTATCTTTGGCAAGAAAACTCCAAATGGTGTCATGGAGAATCAGGAACAACTGAAACAACTGAAAAATAACTTTAAGAAACTAAATTACTTTAAATAGCACAGTTTTATCATTTCCAAAGATCTTCATCCTAAAGTGATTTCTTCAGTCTTGCAACAAGTATAGTACTATATTTAAACCTTTCTTATCCAAGAAATTTGAGTTTAACATTTATTAAGCACTCATGTGCAGAATATTCTAAATGAAGGAGGAGATAAAAAATTTAGATCAACATGATCCCTGCCTTAACATGGCTTAGAATCCAAGTGAGGGATCTAATACTTACATTCAGAATTATACAATAAAATGGTGCATAAATTCATGAGATTGTCTAGCTGAATGAAAGGGGGAGGGGTGAAGGGGAGAGAAGGAGAATGGGGGTGAAAGGAGGGGGAAAGAAAAAGAATGAATTATATATCAACAACCATTCCACCTCCCTCCCCCTACATATCTGGATGAGACAACAAAGGAATTTGTTTTGCTTGAATGGGTATATTTGTTATGAATTTTGTTTTTCTTTCCTTTTCAATTAAGGGGGAAGGAGGTAGGAAGGAAAGAAGAAAGATTTATATTAATTTTTTAAAATGCCGTTATATTTTTTTAAAGTTCATGAAGGAACTACAAGTTTAGTCTTATGTGAAATTAAGGAGGTATGATTATTAATAAATAGAATGGAGCTGCTGGAGGGAGAGAAAAGGAGAAAACTTTTAAGAGGATAGATATGGCACTTAGATTTTAAATAATAGGAATTGAACATAAATTCAACTAGAACTTGTTAGACTCATTCTAGATTACTTTCCACAATTTTGCACTGCTTTGGAAAAAGCATGCTCTACCCCATTCTCCAACCCCTTAGTTATTACCTCTTTGCCAGATAAAAATGACTAGAACCCAAAATAATAAAAATGGCTTAGGAATCTAACCAAGGAATACTCACGGCCTCCACAGCTTTCAAACCACTCCTCAGGGTATTTATTTCTTTGTCCAGCTCAGTCATGCTGTTGTAAATAACAACACTTCAGTGAGAAATCTACTCAAACAATAACATTCAATATTTATACTTATCTGACCAGTTTACTTTCTACTCTTTAATTTTCTTCTGTTTTAAGATTTCTCTCAGGAAAACTACTGGCAATAAAGTCTAAAGTAGCTCAATTCTTGCTTCTTCTTAAATCCTTTTTGATTTTTTTTTTTTAAACAACCAGTGGGAAACACATGTAGATTAAAAAAAAAAAAAAAAAAAAAAAACATGTATTAGATACAATCCTGTCACTATTACATTGAAAATGGAGGCAAAAGCCTAATTTAAGTAAGCCACTCCATACACAAAAATGACTATACTTTGCTATACTTGGCTTCCTTTACACAACTAAGTAAAATTGGTTGAGCTAAAGTCATATTTATATTCTGTGCCCCTTAAAACTTGAATAGCATTGCAATTCTAGAATTATAAATGCTGCAGTTTTAAATTCCAACCAGAAGGAATTCTACTGAACAAATTTTCATTAATTTTGTATGCAAATCACATTTTTCTTTTTTGGACTTTTCCCCAACTGTCTTTGAGCCTTTTACTAACGTGTAGAGTTTTTAATATGTAGTACACAAGTTGATTTCATTTAGATTATTTTTTCATATCACTATTCCAGGCTTTGGCTTTTTACATTTTAGAACATTATTTGGCAGTCAGTGAGCTAGTCCTGAAGCCAAGATCTGGGTTCAAGTCCTACCTCTGACATACACAAGGTGCACAATCTGGAACAAATCATACAGCTTCTCAATATTCATCCAGGCAACTCTAAATCTGTAAGTTATAGACTAGAAGGTATAGACCTGCTCTGGTAGACTGAGTTTCCAGTACCAATGATAGCAAAAATCCAGCCCATAACCCTAAACATTACATAACCAAGCAAGAAAATTACTTTTGCTCATTATGTCAAAGTTGCAGCTGGATTGTAAGGAAATAACACAGTAACAATTTAACATAGAAGTAAACAAAGAAAGCCCCAAAGCAGTAAATGTAAATAAAGGTTTGAAGGAAGGGAACAAGGAAAAAGTCAAATCTGTAAATTTTCTGAAACTCTTTGCTATAAAAGTTGTTTTTCTTTGGTGTATATATGCTTTCATTTCCTTTTTTCAATTTTATTATTTTTATTATTCAAGCTCTTGTTTGGGGTTGGAAAAAGGCATGGAAAGTTAAAAAAAAAAATCTTAAACATAAGCCCTCTATTAGCTTAACCATTGATGACCCTCTGCAGGAGGATAGGTTTGTCTGCTTTATTTTTCAATAATGTTTTATCTCCATGTGATCCTAAGACATAACCTCTCAGAGCCTCCATACCACATCTGTAAAAATGAGGAGGTTCATAATCCCTCAAGTCTCTTTCCATCTCTAAATCTATAACCATGAACTAAAACCCACTTGTTCTCTATATATTACTTTAAACAAAGCCGCTGACTTTTTAATGTCATTATCCTTTTACAGTATTTGCTTAATACAAATTGGAATGTTCAAATTTCCTTGAAATTATTTTTCCATGAGTTTATTGTAAATTTTAAAAAATGGAGGTTAATCAATTGACAGCTCATTAGTCACTATCTAATAATGCTTAAGAAAATTATAAATAGCTATGAAATATTTAAAAAATTAGTGTTCCAGCTCTTTTGAGGCATATTCTTTAACTTTTTTCTGTGTAGTAGGCTTAGTGGTCACATGGTGCTAAAGTGAGTAGCTTATGTTACACCTGCACAGGTGACAGAAATAAAAGACTGACCCCTACAAAGTTTATTTTAGCAGGGAGGGCATAGTTTACTGTTTACATATTGGCCTCAAGAAAGCAAATAGGTGGAACCCTAATAAGCAAAGTCAATGTTTTCAAAGAATCAAAGTTTTATAAGTGATGTGCAGAACTAGAGGAAAACAGAGTCAGATCACTTCCACTAAATGAGTCCAGCACTTACTTCACTTTTGCTGCTTGTGGAATATCACGCAATTCTTCATTCAGATGGAGTACCTTGGGATATTTCTTTTCCACGATGGTTATGAGATAGTGCAATAGGGTAATATTCCTAGAATTAGAGCAGGGAAAAGTATTAAGAATGATCAGTATTTACTTTTGATTTATATAATTTAATTGTCTTTAATAAAGATATTGGAGATACACACACATATATGCACAAATACAAATATAAAATGAGGTGTTCCAAAAGACTTACTGTACTTTAAGGCTATTAGAAGTTTATGACACCTCTTTTCAAACTATTTCTAAAGGGATAAAACTAAAGTTTACTCTTACAATGCCGGTATCAAAAAAGTTTGCTAGGAAAACTAATATACTGCAATGGCAGGAAAAGTAGGTTAAATATTCCCCTTTAAGAACAAACTATATTTAAGGCTCCAGTAACCCAGTTGCCTACAATTGATATTCTATCTATAAATCATTCTTGTCAAAGTTTGTCCTCTACTTTTAAGATTCTTTCATTAAATGCTTCTATTTGATAAACTTATTCTGTTGTTTGAACAAAGTTGATGAGGAAGACAAGATATCCTAAAGTAAGTCCCAAGTATGTATTGGAAACTGTGGGATAATCTTATCATGGTTCAAATAATCTTAGCATCCCCCCCCTTTTTTTTAAAGCTCCAAGACATACCAATTGGATATGTAAACCCTTTCCATTCTAATGGCCTGAAAATTAGCTGAGGAGATAGAGCACTGATGAGGGGAAAAGAAGGGATTTGGATTTGATTGCCTCTAGGGTATTTTTCGCCTTTAAATCTATGATTCTATAAACTTTATATATATTAAAAAGGCGAGAATTTGATACTCTAGGTCAGGTACATATAAAAGCTTTTCATATTAGATCACATAATCAGAAATTAATATATAGGCTGCATGAAGTTAACCATATAATTAAATTGTACTTCAATTATAATTCATTTGTGCTGTTAGGATAACATCTAGCAATAGTCATACAATGGTAGCAGAGGGCAGATGTTTAGACTCTAGTTTATACGTGCTAGCAATTAAGTTAGCATCTTGTGTCTAAAAATCTTAGGTGAGCTGCACCCCAAGAGTATGTAGGCATATCTGGTCCACAGTTTGCAGTTTAAATGCTTAGGTGCTGAGCAGTACTCTGTTAGCTCAGGGTTTTTATATAAAATCCAAAATAATATTTTAAGACAGATATTTCTCTTAAACAATAATGGTTCTGTTTGACCCAGATACATCTGAATCATTAAGGTATCACTATAGTTGTCAAGTAATGTTTGTTTAGTAGAACATTTATATGAGTAAATAGTGTTGGACTTGAAGTTTAGAAAACTTGGCTTCATGATATTTATTAGCTAGATGATCATGGGAAAATCTAAATATCTGTAAGTCTTGGTTTCCTTATTTGTAAAATGAAAATATTATTCACAACATATCTATCTCACAGCATTTTGAGGTCCAAATGAGATATAAAATGCTTTATCAATTTTCAAGTATAAAAAATATTTTAAAAGTGCCTTTTATTATTATTATATCTTTGACTGCCTCTCTTTCCAATTATTATTAGTTTAGATGGAATGTATTCTGCTTTTTATAGCCAGTGTTTCTGATACAGGTCTCATTTCTAAAATATAGAGAACTGATTCAAATTTATAAGAATACAAGTCATTCTGCAATTGATAAATGGTCAAAGGTTATAAACACAATTTTCAGATGAAGAAATTGAAGCCATTTCTAGTCATGTGAAAAAAAAATGCTCTACATCACTACTGATTAGAGAAATGCAAATTAAGGCAACTCTCATGTACCACTTCACACTTCTCAACTTGGCTAAGAAGATAGGAAAAGATATTGATAAAAACGTTGGAGGGGATGTGGGAAAACTGGGACACTAATGCATTGTTGGTGGAGTCATGAAATGATCCAACCATTCTGGAGAGCAATTTGGAACTATGCCCAAAGGGCTATGAAACTGTGCATACCCTTTAATTCAGCAGTCTTACTGCTAACTCCCTATTACTTATTACAAAGAGATGTTTGAAAAAAAAAAAAAAAAGGAAAGGACCCACATGTGCAAAAATGTTTGTAGAAGCTCTTTTTTGTAGTGGCAAAGAACAGAAATTGAGTGGATATCCATTAGCTGGGAAACAGCTGAATAAGTTATAGTGAGTGAAGGTAATGGGATATCATTGTTCTCAAAGAAATGATGAATAGACTGATTTCAGAAAAGGAATTTTCCTAGGAAGGCATGTGAATTGTGAGCAGAATCAAGAGAACATTGTACATAATAACAAGAAGATTATGTGGTGATCACCTGTGATAGCCTTGACTCTTTGACATAGAAAATGCCAATCACATCTAGAGAGTGAACTTTGGATCCTGAATGTGAATTGAAGCATAGTATTTTCATCTTTTTTGTTTGTTTTTTTTTTCCTTTCCCATATTTTTCCCCTTTTCATCTGCTTTTTCTTGTACAACATGACAAATATAGAAATATGTTTAAAATGATAGCACATATTGCTTGCTACCTTGAGGAAGAGGGGAGTGAAGGAAGAAGAAGAATTTGAGACACAAAGTTTTACAAAAAATGAATGTTGAAAACTATCTTTGCATGTATTTGGAAAGATAAAATACTACCGAGGGGAAAAAAGTATTTTATTCTAGGAACCAGAGTCTGATTATATGCTGATTGCCTGCTCATATAATTCTGATTGTCCTAGTCTTTCTCCTTTCCATTTTTTGGGAGGTGGGGTGGGGGAAGGATATCCCAATAACCAGAGAGCAAAAGCAATCAGCATATAATTATGTATGAAGCAACTGGCACCTAGCAAAGCATTTTGGATTTAATTTGCATATTCTTATTTCAAAGCCCAAATATACTTATCATAAGGAATGGAGCAAATCATTAAATGTTTTAATCAGAATTTTTGATGGTGGCAAGGGTGTATGTTTATAAACATTGATTATATAAGATGTAGCCTACTTATTCATATTCAATTTCTGTCCAAATATAAGCTCATCCATCTAAACACAGATTTTTAAAGACTGGACAGAAGAAAAGTGAATATTGAACAGCCACAAATATACAAAAAACCAAATAAGGCTATACTTTAGTTAAGTTGCCAGTAAATCCATTCTTTTTAAAAATTCATTTAGGAAAAGAACCAACAACTAGGGGCATTTGGAAAATTCTACTGCCGGAGGTGAGTTGAAGAAAACTAGGGCTTATAATAAGAGGTAAAAGTGATGAGGTAGAACTTTTCAAGCATTACCTTGTTCAAAGGTTGAGAGGTAGGAGATTGCAGGACCACCGAGCTAGAGGCCATCTATTTCAACTCCTTCATTTTTCAGATAAGGAAACTGAGCTTTGTGAAATGTGAATGGCTTCTCTAAGGATGTAGAGGGTTAAATAGCTGAGGGGATTAGAACTCAGTTCTTCATATTCCAAACCCAGTGCTCTTTTCATGGTACCAAATAAAAAATCAAGTGTTCTATAATATTACACTAGAAATATGGCATATAGAGTATAGACATCCTAGCAATAACTATTTACCAAGTGTATTACTAATAGGAAGGGACTTTTTTGTTCTTTTCTTTTAGTTGGATCCAACTCTTCACGAGTTTGGGGTTTTCTTAGCAAAGATTCTGGCATGGTTTGCCACTTCTTATACAGCTCATTTTACAGATGAGAAAACTGAGGCAATTTAATATGGCTAAATGATTTGCTCAGGGTCTCAGTTATTAAATGTCTGAGGTCAGATTTGAAATCTTTCTGACTCCAGATCCATTATTTCATCAACTGCACCATCTAGCAAGAAATATTTACTAAGTTTATAACTACAAGTAAGGGAATTATCTATTACATACTGCAAAGAATCAAGTAAGGCTACATGGGAATTTTTGTAGCTTTAACAGCCATGTTTCAAGAATCTATAATCTTATCATATAGATACACTCTCTAACAGGATAAGTCACAATCTACCTATACCATCTCATCTCATTTGATTTTTGTTCAAGTTTTCCCTGGTAAATCCTTCAGGGCGAGGTTGGGGGGTGGGGTGGAAGAAAGAATGCAGTCCACCCTATGTCCTGGATACCTTCCTCCAGATTTTTTTCATATTATGTTGGCACATGGGTTTGTCATTTGTCCTTTGCTCAGAAAATTTTACATCACATAGTAATGAAGAACTCTGTTTTGGACTCTCCAAAACCTGCCCTGAGAATAGAACCTCTTTATTTTCAGTGAATGAAATAGATAATAGGACAAAAATTACCTAGAGAAAATTTAAAAAAAAACAAGTCTCTCCTAAATGACAGCTTTCTCAAGCATCACATCATATCAGGGACCAATTAAAGCTTGCTTATATGAAATTATGCTGTCTTCCTATGAAAGGAGAGCTCATTCAAGTAACTTTTCCATATATCAATCATTAGAAAACAGATCACTTGTCCCCCAACTTATATTATGAAGAATACTCCAAATCTCACCGTTTAGCAATATCCCAGTTTTACTTTCAATACTAGAATAAACTTCTCAAGATATTAAAAGCAAACTTCCCCCATCAGATGATAGAAGAATTAAACAGATAATTCTATTAGACATTCAACTCCAAATGAGAAATATTAGGGACTTCATCTGACAGGAGAAAATGGTCAACTTTATTTTTAAAGAATGTCTCATAATAACATGCATTTGGCTTCCGATGAACAATAATCAGTGACTGCCTTTTTTTTTTTTTTGACTGCCTTGCAACAGGATTGCATCAAATATGTGTTAAAAGACTAATCAAATGTCCCAGTTCTATTATCATTACTCACATCTATTACACTACAGAGACTCATTAATTAATATCAATGAGATTGCCAAATAGTCTGATGAGAATAGTTGGTTACTAACTTCATAAGAGGGAGGATAAATGAGTGTACTTCATTAAAGTCTGTGCACTCAGGCAATACTCCTAAACCAAAATTTATAGATTTTCAAATGGATGCTCAATATTATTTGAATAAGAATTGTGACAGAGAGAGATAAGAAAACTGAAGACATGTTCCCAAACCTAAAGCAGCTAACAAATGAAGGTGAAATTATGTAACATGCACATTAAAAGGAAAAAAAAAAGGCAACTTCTACACAATAATGAATTTAACTAATATAGTATAGGCATTGTTCATAAGGGTTCAGAGGATGCCAAGAGGATGGTCAAGAGAAAAAAGAAGCTTTCCTGGGGGAAATGAGTTTTGAGCCAGGATTTGAAACCTGAGAAGGCATGATGAATGATATTCCAGATTGGGGAAAACTCAGGGAGGAATAGGCAAGTTCTGTGTCTGTAATAGTGGAGGAAGTCAGTAAGCCAACAGATTTTTGAAGTAATGAGACAGGAGGAGGGTGCATTATTTGGTGTTGGGCTTGAAACATCAGGTAGACTTTAGTTTGGAGATTTTAGACAAAGAGAATGACTGAATATCCTTAAGAGCAAGAAAGTAAAATGATGAAAATAGTAATCCAAGATGAGAATATTCAACACAATAAGGAAGACTAGAGAACTAAAAGCCAGAAGGCTTCTATTGCAGTAATGCATATTTAATGTCAAGAGAATTTGTATCAATGTGGTAACTACAAGCAGGGTGTAAGCTTGAGAAGCTGAAGAAGCAATATGATTAACTTGATGGTAAATGGGGTGAGGGAGAGAAAGTGAGGGAGAGAAAAGGAAAGGAAAAAAATCAAGAACTTTGCTCCTAGAAAGAATGACAAAATGGTAATGCCTTTGAAAAGCACATACGAAATTAGGAATTGTTGGGAAGTAGGGATAAAGGGGACACATTGAGATGGTAAGCTCAGTTTCTGTCATTTGGAGTTCAAAAAAAAATTTTTTTTTTGTTTTTGTTTTTGTTTTTTTTGCTTTTTGCTGAGGCAATTGGGGTTAAGTGACTTGCCCAGGGTCACACAGCTAGGAAGTGTCTGAGACCAGATTTGAACTCAGGTCCTCCTGACTTCAGGGCTGGTGCTCTAACCACTGCGCGACCTAGCTGCCCCCATTCAAAAATTTTTATATAGAGACATGGCTAGTAACATGGGCAAACATAAGATGAGAGGAATGAGGGCTATAGATCGAGATTTGGGATTAACTTGCATAAAAATGGTAATTAAAACCTAACATGAATAAGTGTCCAGGTCTACGTTTAGAAAAAGCAGTAAGCCTTGGTAAGTAGCAATCAGGGCTAAGAGAAGAAGAGATACGTAGAAGAGAGAAAAAACATCAGTGATAAATGGAAAACTGGAAGAACTCTTGGAGGATATGAGTGACAAAAGAGAATGTAAAAAGTAAAACTTCAAATCAAATATCAAAAGGTACTTACTTGTCGATGCTAGATTTTGTATCGGCGATCTTATTGAGGCTGGAGAGCTTGAATCCATATGCATTGCCTCTCTGGCCTTTATTCATGTAATTTCCAAAAGCCAGGACTACTTCTAACAATTGCCGTAATGCAGTGCTTTTCAGCACCTCCTCTGACCCAATTCGAATCGCTTAAAAACAAAATACAAACTATGAAGTTTCAGTGCTTTCTGTATTTCATCCATATGAACAATGACAAAAGATTTTTTTTTTATTTGGACTATTATACTATTAGTATAGTATCTAAGTGGTGAAGTAGATAGAGTGTTAGATGTGGAATCAGGAAGACATTTTTCTCAATTCAAATCTGGCCTCAGACATTTTATTACCTTGAGCAAATAACTTAAACTTGTTTGCCTCAGTTTCCTCATTTGTAAAATAAACTGGAGAAGGAAATGGCAAATTAGTCCAGGCTAGTTAGTGACTATTTTTAGAAATTTTAAAAACCAGAAGCAAAATGTGAAGGGAAGGAGAGAAAAGGGATGTTATTAATGTCAACACTTGAAATTTTACAAGATTTAATCTTGATCTTCTACCCTAAATATTAATTAATAAATGGCAGAACATCACTTACAGAGATGACATCTTCTATTTTCAAATTTATTAATAAATATTTTTTCCATCCTTCTGAACCAGATACCATTATTCCCATCCCAATGATGAAACTGGCAGGTTTGTCTCATACGATGTTGCTAGTGAGTGTTAGGTTTGAGATGCTCCAGAAGATTCTCAGTTTTAGGCTTCCCTTTCATAGTTACTTGACAGGCAGGTATTTTATAAATATTTCTGATATTTCAAAATTATGCATAGATTTTCTTTTCCCAAAAGCATCCCTGACATAACAGTATTATAGCTTGGGAAAAAGCAGGAAAGGACTTTGATATGATGTAGCTCATTATATAGTTTTGCAAATTATGCACTTATCCCTTTTCTCTCAAGCTTTTAACAAAGGTAAAAAAAATGCTTTTTAACAGAGCTTTTTAACAGGAAGAGACTTTAACACTGTTAGTTCATGAGGTGGACGTTAGTCCTGTCTCTTAGCACCACCATAAAAGGGATCTACTGTCCTTGTAAAGAACTTTATAAGCAGCAGAGTCACCAGGGTTTCTATTGCTTTCATTGTAAAAAGTGATACGAAATACCTGACTGCTAGAAAATTGATAATCACCATTGTTAGTCTTTAAGCCAAACCCATTCATTTACCTTCAACTTTGGGTTTAACTTCAGCCACGCGCTCTGCAAACTTCTTTTTGAAGTACAAAGATTGTAACCTTTGCTGATAATGATTTATTCTGTAAGAGCAAACATAGACTAATTAACATTTATTTGATACCAGAGCCTGTATGAGGACAGGAAGAAAGCAGGGAGGTGTTGCTACCAGACATTCACTATGGCTCTCAGAGACGTAACAGAAGGTACTCTGCCAAGTTTGCTTTGAGAGGATGTTTTCCACACTTTGACCTGAGTTGGGGAAAATGTCATGTAAAACCCTCTGACTCAATACAATCAAAGGTAGTAAAGGGTCTTCAGATGAATATATGTTAGCCACTGTCAAACAAAGTCACCATCACACACTCAGAACTTAAAAGTCTAACATTTATGCACAGAGAACCAAAAATAATACACTTTTGTAGTAAGATGGGAAATTTTAGTAACTTGTAAATATAATCTACTATTTAATGCTACACACAATTAGCCCTTGGCAAAACTGTTTAGTATCTTCAGTATTGCCCTTATTACACCTGGGTCTTTGCTCTTAGAACCCTTTTAACACACTGTGTTCTTCAAATACACTGGCCTTCTCTCTCCTCACTTTCACTGTAAACAGCTGAAAAATCAATCTGTATTTAGGAGATGTGTTGGAAAGTCACTTGAGATAACAATTTGCCTTTTATCAATGAGAAAAATTTTGTGGCTTATATAGTGATCCTAATGGTGTGTATTTCAGGCCTAGGAGGAGGACAACATATCCCAAATCATAATGTGTAGTTGATTAATGCATTTTTCTAATTATCCATTGGGCTGGGCTTTGTCTATCATCTCTGAATTATATGCACTTATAGCAAAATAGGACTGTAAATTTTCCTTATTTCCCACAAGAGTCTAAATCCAAAGAAGATATATAGTTGAGCCATAGCAGTACAAATTAAGAACTACTCTTAGGCCTTTATGAGAAGAGGATGTTTCTAATCTAATCCAAATATTTAGAAATCCATAGTTCCTTTGGGTAGTTCTGGAGTCACGTATTCTAACGTAAACTATTACCCAGGTTGGATCAGTCTATTGAGCATTCATGGACCATAGTAAACAACATGGACCCAAGCCTGGGACCTACCCCCTGTTTGCTCTGGGGGAAAACAAACAAACAAACCAAAAAAAAAACCCACAACCTCTAGAGCATCAGCATTGTTAAATGTGACTCCACATGTGAGAAAGGTAGAAAGGGAAACAGTATTACAAAAGAATAAAACAATAATGCCATGGGAGAAAAAATGGTACTGACTTGGGGCAAACTTTTGAGATTTATCTCTAGCATAATAGGCAAGAGAATTATTTCTGTATTTTAAGAACATAAAACTTCAATCACCAGGGCAATCTACATTACATGTCTGCCATATTATTGTTTTAGATGCATGTTTTCATACAGGTAAATGCATATGCATAAATATTGTCATATACATGTAGGCTTATTTATGTGTGTGTAGATAGCTATGTGAATTTGTATATGTAGCTGTGGGTGTTTAAATACATACACATATATGGTGTGTGTGTGTAAAAACATATCTGTGCTTAGATAAGTATGGAAATATGTATACATATATTAGACTTGTCAAGTATTTTAATATAATTAACATGTAGTGGACTTCCTGCCATCTAGGGGAGGGGAGGGGACTGGGAGTAAAATTTGTAATGGAAAGCTTTGTAAGGATCAATGTTGAGGAACTAGCTATACATGTTATGCAAATAAAAAGCTTTAAATAAAAACAAAAATAAATCTGTGCTTAACTGTAGCTTACTAGGGAGAGGTGGGTGGGATGAAAGGAGAAAAAAGAATAAAGTAAAAAGTGCTCAGCAAGAACAAAAAAATAGCCTACAAGGAAGCAAAGAAAAAATGGACACATGAATTTTCTCTTCTATTTTTATATATGCTTTCTTGAAATGGAAATTTATTGTTATATATTTTGAATCCTTCCTGATATTCTGCTGGGCACATGATAATATTTTGTTTTGTTCTGTTTTCCTTTTCTGTTTTTTTTTTTTTCCTATTCTGTTTTTTTTCTTATTTTGTATTTAGTTCAATAATTTTTTTTTTAAAAGAATACAAAACCAATTCCAAACAATTCTGAATGAGGAAGAGTTTAGAACACTGTGAGATTTCAAATGGAAATTTCCCACTTACATAGTCAAGCTGGTTCTATAACATAAATAGTTTTACTCTAATTTGAACTCATAGAATGCTCTAGGTCTGGCTATACAGATATATCCCTGAACTCAAAGCAATTATTCCTTAGTGACAATATCACACTCAGGGAGATTAAGTGACAATGGAACTAATTGTAAGTATGCTTCAACATACCGGCTCATTTCAAAAAGGAATCTATCAGCTTTTGCCATCCGATCCAACTCATGCTTGTGCTCCTCCAGTAGGTCAATATCACTTTTTTCAGGAACAAATTTCAGGAGCTAAAAAAAATACATCAATAGACACGCTTATGAAATTTTTCTCTACCACTCTGCATTTTTCCATCTCTTACTTCCTTGAATTTCTGATATCCTTGTGGTTTATACCATATTTGACAATTTATCATCTTATCCTCTATTTATAACAATAATAATATGAAGTACTTTATATAGTACTTTGGAATCTGCAAAGCACTTAACATATCTTATTTGACTCTGTGAAGTAGGAATTATTATCATCTCCACTTAAAAATGAGGAAATTGAGATGGAGAGGTATATGGATTTGGCCAAGGTTACACAGGTAGTAAGTTATTGAAGGGGGATTTAAATTCAGGTCTTTCTAAGCCAACACTCTTCTCTCCACTGAGTCATTCAAGTTCTTTTTTCTAAACTGGACAGTAAATTTCTAGGACAGGGACTAAGTCTTGTTCTCCAATATCTGACACAATTCTGAGCCAGACAACAATGAAAACTAATTGATTCCTTATCACAATTGACAGCAAATGTTTAAAAAAGAAGGGTGCATGTGTGTCTCATTCATAGCTATAGCCCTGAATAAACTTTTTGAGAAATTATAAATATAAATGGGTATATCTCTAGGGCATTTGCTTTGGAAAAAATTTGTAAATTATTATCCATAAGTTTATATATTCACACAAAGAAGACACAACATTAGGAAAGAGAACAGATTCCCTAGATATTTGTATAACTTCTTGCTTTGGAAACTTCTCATTATTACAGACCTATTGCCTACTACCTAACAAGATATTGCACTGAATTTTGGAAAAATAAAGATGAAAACTATAGTCCCATCCTTCAAGAAACTTACAGTCTAATCAAGAAGATATGGCATAATATATTGGATTTAACATATTTCTACCATGTTTAAACATATGTTGGATTACTTGCCATCTAGGGGAGGGAGGTGGGAGAAGGGGGAGAGGAACTGGAACACAAGGTTTTGCAAGGGCTAATGTTGCAGAATTATCTATGCATGTGTTTTAAAAATAAAAAGCTTTAATTTAAAAAATATGGCGTACATAGAAACAAATATAATACAAGGGAATATATGATGTAGTAAATGACAAAGCCCCGTAAGAAAATCTGAGGATGAAAGATCATTTTCAGTTTGGGGAAAGGCTTCATGGAGCAAGGTCTTGAAGATTTCAATGAAGCAGACGGAGTATTTTCTAAATATGAAGAAAGGACCATGAAAATGCATTGGGGTCAGCAAGTAGAAGATGAAGAAAGGAAAGAGTTGAATGAACTAAGACTAGAAGGATAAGTTGGGGCCACACTGAAGAGAGCATTAGATTCCACAAGAGGAAGAAACTCTTCTATCACTAGTAAGTGTGTGATCATCATAGAAATGCCCTCTCTTTCCCAAATAAGGAAAACATTAACATTCTCTAAAAGGAAGAATAACTTGAGATCCTTTGCCTCCACTTTTATTTCAGAATGGTACTGTTGGTTTCATATTACAAGTCCCATGGGCAGATTCACTGTCCTTTTCCTGTCTTATTATGCAAGGTTAAGTAAACTGCTGGTCCTTCTCCAATTCATATCTGATGCATTTGGAAGAGCATTTAGTAGCTTCTCACATTCAACCCAAACACACACACAATCTTTCAAAACTTCATCAAATCAAATAATTCCCTTTGAATTTTCTAGCTTTCAATATGTTGCTGTTGCTTAATTTTGTTACCATTGTGTTAAATTTAATACATGCTTAAAAAAAAAAAACAGGTAACTATAAAAGAAGTTCAAAATTTCATATAAAATCACCTTGTCTATTCTTTGTATTTTAAAATGTTCATGTTTACCAAGTTTACAATAAAATAAAAATTCATTTTTAAAAAATTATGAATTTGTATCTGAGTTAATTTATATCATCACTAAACTCACTGAGAAGATAAATGGCTATTATAGGGCAAACTTGTCTGCTGTAAGAAAGGAGTCATAAACAAAACTTAGGCCTAAAAGGGCATTTTGGCATTGTTTAGGTTTGAGATCTTTTTATGCAATATGATGGTTTACTTAGTGAGTCAAAGGAATACTTCAATAAGTTCAGGACTTTGGGAGATGTTAAAAATGAATTTTCTAGCATCTCTAAAACTAGCATTAGCTGCTAGACCTACATTCAGGAAAACCCAGGTTCAAACCCAGTTTTAAGACAATGACTAGTTGGGTGGTTCTGGGTAAGTCATTTAACCTGTGTCTATCTTAGTTTTCTCCATTATAAAACAGGGATAATAGCAGCACCTATCTCTCAGGATTATTATGAGCACTACATAGTATATATGTAAAAGGGCATAGTAGAGTGTTCAGCACATAGTAGATGCTTAAGAAATACGCATTTCTTTCTTTTCTGCTGTAAAAGACTTCTGATGGTTACTTTTCTTACCAAGAATGCTCCTCTCTCTACCACAAGTTGGTTTACTGTCAGAATTTTATAGATGAAAGTTACCTCAGAAATCATTTCCCCCAACTCATTTATTATACATGAGACACCAACAAGGACATTTTGCTTAAGGTCACAGAGCTAATTAGTTGCAGGGCAATATTTGATAATCTTTGCCTCCTAGCCTGCTCTTTTGAGTAGATGATAGGGCATTGATTATGTGTTTTCCTTCTACTAGAATTACCTGTTCTCTTCCCCTATCCCCAAATATTTCATATATTCAACAGAGTTGGCTACTATGGTCACAGCTGGATTTCAAATTCTGTACTCCACATTTCCCTTTAAAGCAAAGCATGATTTGGGAAAAATTGCTTCTCTCTGCACTACTCCCAGACACAGAAGTAAATATGGTGCTGTATATGTGTATGCATATATGAATATATATATACATGTTCATGTTTGCATATCCATACACAGAACACATACAGAATAAATAAACAGTGATTTTGAAAGTAGGAGGATACAAATAATGGAGAAAATCAAAAAAAGCTTCTTGAAGGAGGTAGCTGAGCCCTGAAAGGAGCTAGGGAATCTTGAGCAACAAAAATAAGAAGGAACAACATAAGCAGGTGATAGAAAATCTAAATGGGGATGAAGCTGAGTAGGCCAGTTAGGCAAGAGTACAGATGAATAAGCAGATTGGAAAGATACAAAGACAGAATCCAAAACAGATTCTATCCTCAAGGAACTTTGGTATATTCTACTGGAGAATAGAAGATATATATATATATATAGAAGATATATATATAGAAGATATAGATATAGATATAGATATGTAAATATTAGCTTGAGAAAGGAAACATATAAGAAGAATCAGGAAATACTTCCCATAGAAAGTACTCTATAAGCTGACACTCATGGAAGATAGTAGGACTTTTAAGAAGTAGGGATGGAGTACATTCAATGGAGGAAATGAAAAGCCAAATTTAGGCATTAACCAAGAAGCCAGTCATAAAGGAGAATAATAAAAAATTAAGCCTGGAACAGTTGATTATTGTAGCATTATAGGGAAGTGATCCAATGTTTAAGGTTTCCTTTACTTTCAGGTGAGATGGAGGAAGTCACCTGCTTATTACTTACTTTGAATAAGACTGATGAATAGATGACAGGAACTAAGGAGAATTAAGTATATGAGACTTATTTGGCAAATACACAGAGTGATAAGGAATCAGATGAGTTAGACACTGGATACTTAATATAGGTAGGCCAAAGAGAAATCTGGAAAATATGATGGATGAGTAAGAATGGAAGCAGAAATAGGAAAATAAAGTGGGAATGGACAAATTAGGGAAATGACAAAACAAAAATAGAGAAAGAAATAATTTCTGCCACAAATTACTACAAAGGAAGAGATATAAAGTGTGCCACTTGGACAGATTACATTTCACTATACCGATATCCTGACAAGTGTCTTTTTGATGTGTATTCTATTTGCATTTCCTGCTCTTTTGGCAGGGTTTTGAAATATTTTCACTCAAGGAGGAATTTTGCTGGATATAGTTTCACTGTAAATGGATCTTGCGGAATTTTAAATGCACTACCTTATTCATAGAGGCTGAAAGTCTTAAGAAGAAAACAACTTTTCAAACAGACATTTTCCCAGGACAAGTAGCTTTTTATCAAGGAACTGGAATGCAGTATCCTCTGTAAAAGGAGAGTATCCTCCTAAACTTGTTTATTTTTATTTGAAAATATCAATTCATGTCTGTCATGTCACATTTCTATGTTTTGATTGGCAAGGGAAGCTTAGAACAAAAAATTGTAGAAAAATACATTTTAGGTTCATTTTAGGTTCTTTTCCAAAGTATTCATACGGAAGGAAGCCTAGTGAACTTGAAATTACTTTTAACTATTTGGCTAACTGACTCAAATAAATCAAACTTAAAAGTTGGAAAAGATCCTTGAGATTTAGTCTTATTTTGGCATTTTTCAGGTAAGAAAATTACACAAAGAGATAAGGTGACTTGTTCAGGATGCCACAGGTTAGGCTTCCAATTCTAGAGCCAGTATGTTTTCTGTTACACTACCAGCCATGTTAAATTTTCCATATTGATGGTTGTCAGAGCTTCTGTTTCTGGCAATTTTAGCCAAGGTAACTGCAGGGAGTGGTGGTATGCTGGGACAATAAGGCCACAAAGGAGTTATGACACCCACCATTAAAGAGCAGTCAACTTCACACCTCTTTAACATTCCCTGCTGTCTTTTACGAAACATTTTATGATGGCACAATGAAGAACTAAGAATAATATGTGCATACAAACACACACCCAC
>JAJPUD010005152.1:155205-168145 GCA_023553655.1 Myrmecobius fasciatus
ACACACACACACACACACACACACACACGATGATGGAGCCAATTTTTAAAAATATTTTGGGCCCAGTATTGAGCAACATAAACTAAGCAATATAAAACTGTTTCTACAATCTGAAAATGTCTAAGTTGGCATTGTAAAGTGCTAGTGAGACCAATATAACAACTTGGACAGAAGCTTCAATGTCAATGTTTAGGTGTGGAATAGGGTGAGAGAACATAAATAGCTATGTCAAAATATCACATCCTTCTGATTCCCCATGCAAAACACCTAAAGAAGTCTCTCTAATGATGATAAATCAGTAGCTTCTGTTGCTACTAAAAAGAAAAGGTAAATCCCCCTGAGAATTAAGTAGCACACAAATCTGTTTACATAATGCAGATTTATTCCACAAATACCTTACTGTGGTCCCTTAGACCTAAGCTTATTAAACTGTGGGTTATGGGTCATGTAACTGAATGTAGGAGCCATGAAATTATGATTTATTATCAGTAAATACTTGATTTATATATTTTATATAGCTGAAATAGCATAAAAATTTCTTAGGCAAAAAGAGGTCACAAGAGGGAAAAGTTTAAGAAGCCTTGCCTTTGACAGCATGAAAGGGACTCTAGATTATCTAAGGCCATGGCAATGGTACCCTTATGTAACAATCTGGAAAGTCCTCAAGTACAGACTCAATGATACTGTGACTTTTATTGGAAAATCAGTCTAAGTCCAGAGAAGTTGGAGTTGGCCAACAGATGAAAATTTTTTAAAAGTTATAACAATTGACAAAGACTGCCTTTTAAGGCATGGAAGGTTTGTGATCAGCATAAGGGAAGAGAGAGGCTTCCTACCAAAGAAATCACAGATCTTCTGAACCACACAGTTCAAGAGAATAACATATGAGATACCCCCTGTGAAATGGCAGTATTCTACTGCTCACAAATTAACAGTGTTAAGTGCCTGCAAAGGACCCGTGGACGCCACGGCAGCTTCAAGAATCCCTAGAAGTTAGGATTCTCAGATTTGTTTTTACAGACTAATACATTTCCCAGGATTGCTGATTTAGCACTAGAAGGAGCCTCAGAAGTTAAAGTTAATCAACTCATTCCTTTTAAAGATGAGAAAACTCAAGTCAAGGAGAGTGCAGGGATTCAACTTAATGTTCCATAGATACAAAAGATAGCAACAGGAATTGAACCCATGCTCTTTTTCTTCAAATTCAGGGTTCTTTCTACTTAGTACATTTTCCCTCTTATAATTATGAAGTTGATTTTTGAAACCAAGTGTAATTTAATGTTCCATTATTAAGCCCAATGCTTTAGCCAGCTGGTGTCAGTTTGGATCAACATATTTGCTTTCCCTTCCAGCTTTATCTGCAAATAAGTCTGCAAATAAGCATGCCTCCTATGCTTTTTATGATTGTACAATAATACCACTGTAGAGAAGGCAGCAAATTCTCATTCATTTAATAAAAGAGTAAATTATAGCAGATAAAATAATATAATTTTTTTTGTCACCCATCATCTTAAAGAATAATGTTAATAAATATAATGTAATGAAGCATTTATAGAACAATTTAAGATCTGCAAAGTGCTTTACATTTTCACCTGTCAGAACCCTAATATGTAGGTGCTATTATTATCCCCGTTTTACAGATGGGGAAATTGAGGCATAAAATTCTCAATTGATTTTTTTAGGATCTGGGCAGAACTGAAACTCAGATATTCCTGACTAGGCTCTGACCTTGTAGCTGCATCATTTAGCTCTGAATAGCACAGAACATTTTTTTTTTAACATCTCTCAAGGTCCTATACCTATCAAAGTAGTAATTCCTTTGAATTACCAACTGAACCATTATATTATCTGCACAGATTTCAACATATTCACTGTACCACCTAATGGTGTAATGAATATGCCTAGAAATTCTTTATTAGAGTTGGAATGCACCATGGTTTGACCTGCTCATTGCAGAGATAACCCTTTTACTAGGAAGGGTCAGGTTTTTCTCTAGCTCCTGGTCTTTCTTATAAAGTCAGTTTGGAATTTGTGCTATGAAGTACAAGAGTATTTGTGACTTACTTGTTCCAACATGTCCTTTGGTAGGTCTTCCTGTTCATCCATGGTTAAAATTGCTCGTTTGATTTCATCGTTGGATAATTTCAGCCTATGGAAGAAAAACCATAGATTTTTTTGAAACATCAAGAAAATTGGTTTCAAGATGAAAAGTTAATGAAGATATTTACTCTTATGCTTTAGCTATTGATGTTGAAGTAATTTTTTTTTCTTTAATTGAATTCATTTCCTGAAAATATAACATTTAAAATGGCATCTTGAAGCTGTTTTGTTTTATTTCAGGGCTTTGTCTTGGAAGATTCTGTCACAGGAAACAAAACATTCATGTCTCACCCATTAAAGCCACAGGGTTATTATTAACTTGTCCAGTGAACTTAAAACAAACAAACAAAAAAACAAAAACAAAAAAAAAAACCCTTTATAACTATTTCATTATTGGTTTCCTGGGCAATTCTACATATTTTATTTTATGCAATCAAATACATTGTGAGAAGGGCTCCATAGGTTTAAATGAATTAGAAAAAAAATCCATTATTTAACAATAATTAAAAAGATTAGGAACTCCCTTCACTGAAACTCTCAATTAGGTTAGAAGGCTTAAAAAATAGTTTTATCGTACAAATTGAATTCAGTTTGTTTGCCCATTTGTGAATCTCAGAGTTCTATTTTCATAGACTGACTTAAGATGTTTGTTTTGATTACCAGAGTTGTCATATGAAAGTGTTACCTGGTTTAGATCTCTGCTATGAAATAAAAGTTCTGAAGTTCAAATATTTGTGGAAATTAAAATACTCAAGTTTTGTTGTTCTTGAGTTGTTTTAATCATGTCTGACTCTTTGATATTGGAGTCCATTTTCTTCTCCAGTTCATTTTACAGAAAAGAAAACTGAGACAAATAGGGTTAAGTGCTTGCTCAGGGTCACACAGTTAGTATTTGTCTGAGGACATATTTTAACTCAGAAAACCCTCAAGTGGGACATCTCAGATGATTAATTTCAATAATAGAAGCATTACCAGAATTACTAAAGTTGTTAACCGTTTTGCCCTGTTATAGAGAAGGGATTAGGATCTATTTACTTTTTTCAAGTCCACTGAATTATTTTGTCATCCATATCAAGGATCAAAGATTTGTACTTTCACAGGGTGGTCCCACAAAAGGGATCATATGTAAGACTGGCTTTCATGGGAGAAAAGAGAGCAGCACTACAGAAACACTTATAAATTTGAAAGTTAATTTTTTTCCCTCTTATGGTAGAAGAAAGATCCTGTTATTTGCAATATTCTCACAGATGGTATACATGAAAGTATCCAAATGAATAAGAACCCAGATCTCAAGTAGCTTGATATTTCCTCCATCAGTTATCAGAAATAATGTTATTCTTTAGGTTAATAATTAGCACCAATAAAGCATTTTTCATTTTTTCAAAGTATTACTGTATTTATTACCACCTTTGTACAAAATACTGTCAAGTTGCTATAAAAAAAAAATTTCTTCTAATCCTTCATTTCCTTATAACTCAATACATCAGTAATGAAATTGTAATCCTTAAGATTCCACAATATATTTAATTTACACTTCTCATGGCTCAGTGGACAGTGTTGGGTCTAGAACTGGAAAGATCTGAGTTCAAATATACTTAATAGCTATGTGATTCTGGGCAAGCCACTTAAACTCCACTTTTGCTTCTGGAGAAGGAAATGGCAAACCACTCCACTATTCTCGTCAAAAAACTAAAACAAAAACAAAAAAACCTGCCATGAACAATATTGGTGTGATATGGTCCACAAGGAGACAAAGAGTTGGACACAACTGGCAACATATTTTATAATACAGCTGTTTGTATATATGTGCATCACTGTATAAGTGAATAAAAATTTCCTTGAGATTAGAGACTGCTTTTTATTTATTTTGTCCTTTCGTTATTGTTCTTTTTATTCCTACCACTTAGCATGTTGTCTGGCACATAGCAGATGCTTTATAAAACTAGCTGACTACATTAACTAAATTTAGTGTCTCCCCTGCCCCCAAATCCTACCTATACCATATTGCATAGTCTATATGATTTAAGTACTTAATTTTTAAATTAATTGCTACAAGAAAAAGATGAATATGAAAAAAAATGACTTTCTATATAGGCCAATTAGGACCTATACAGAAAATCATCTAAGAAAGGAAAGATAAGGAAAGGAGACAGAGGTTTGTGAAAGGGTGATCTGAGATAGATAGGCTGGTGTTATGCTCAATTGAGATTTCTCCAAATTTTGGACCAGATTTTGTTAAAAGAGATTAAAAAAAAAAAAAAAGCCTCATAGCTTTTAAGCCAGAACTAATATTTAGTTCTGTTTCAGCAAGGTTCCTGTGACAAACTAGTTAGGCAATTACATATGTCAGCTTCTTAGGAAGTTTATCAAGAGCTGGTGCTCCTTCCATACCCACTCCCTTCCTCTATATCATTCTGATAATTAAAGTGGTGAAGCAGAGTACGAGCTTATCTGCCTTAAAGAAAATTAGCACACTACATTTTATAAGGGAGTTTGTTAACAAAGAAAGTGGCAATAGCTAGCTCATAGTTCCGGACCAGGACAACCATTGTACTTAGAGTACTCTAGAAATCTTTATGTTATCAACATGTTCATTTGAAAACCTTGAAAGTTACTTATGGCTAAAATTAAGCAGAGTTGGTTTGGACAGACATAGCCAAGACTATTGCCATATTACATATTTGTAATAGAAAGGGCTCAAACCAAACCATGTATCCTAGATAGCTATACTGTTGTGTGCACACTAATCAAGTCAACAAACATTTATTAAGTGATTATTTGATGCTAGAGTCTCTTTCTCATGTTTAACACATAACAGAAAGAAAGATCATCACTTTTGGAAGGAGGTAGAAAGAAAATGGCAGCTGGATAGAGTGTTAGATCTGGAGTCATCTTCCTGAGTTCAATATAGCCTTAGACACTTACTAGTTGTGTGACACCGGGATAGTCACCTAACCCTGTTTGTCTCAGTTTCCTTATCAGTAAAATGAGCTGGAAAAGGAAATGGTAAATCACTTCAGTATCTTTGCCAAGAAAATTCCAAATGGAGTCATGAAGAGTCAAACACTGCTGAAAATGGCTGAACAACAAAAAGAAAATAAAGGGGCAACAAGTTATTTAAGGAAGGTTTAAGTTGCCATTAATGAGAATCAACTGGATATGAAAAATGTATATAAGGATCAAGAGGAAGGTTTTGCTTAGAAAAAAAAATAGTTCTGTGTCCTTTTCACACAGAATTGGAGAAACCCTTTTATGGGTTAGTTCTGGAACTGCCTTCTGTTTTGCATTCAAAAGAAATGGAGTCAAAAAATCATAGAGTGAGAACAACGAGTACCAAATTTGCATTTCATTAGTTCTCCATATGGACCACAGAATTTCTTTCTTTTGAAATTGTATATATGTGACCTCCAGAGACTGTCTGGACTGAACTCAACCTGAGGAACAATTTGAGCTTCTCTAAAAATGGGGAATACAGAAACCTAAGAACTCCAGATATGTGACCTATCTATTTAGACTTCTAATCACCCCTTGCCCTGCTGAATGAAAGTAAAGAAGTAAATTTCTTTGGGAAGTCCATGCCTACATTACTATGAATTGGTAGTCAGTTCTAAATGTCAAGAAACAACTTCATGAGTGACAATTTAAAATTTCCAATTTTCATTCTTCTAACTTCTCAATAAATACATAACAGAATTTTGAAAAGGTGGAAGATTATAACTTTTTAAAGTCTTTCCCAATTCCTCCTAAAGTTATTTTCTTCCTTCATTTGATTATCTCCAAATTATATTACAAGTGCAAATAACTATGTACAACGAAAATTTAAATGGATGTAGATATAGCTATATTTAAGATATCTCTATAGATGTTTCTATAAGATATTATAGATGTATCTATATCTACATATATCTTGTCTGTAAATAGTTATTTGCAGGCATTTTTCCTATTAGACTTGCTGAGACTAGAGATTGTTTTTATATTTCTTTTTAGTCTCAGTGCCTGGAATATAGTAAATAAATATTTTCTCATTGACTTGATGGCTCAGAGTTTAGATTTTTTTATAAGGCAGAACGATAAAAGAAACAACTTCCAATACTATTTTATGTACTAAATAGTTGTCATTTCATCTGTATCTGATTCTTCACGACCCTGTTTGGGATTTTCTTGGTAAACATACTAGAAGGGTTGACATTTCCTTCTCTAGTTCATTTTACAGATGATGAAACTGAAGCGAACAGGATCAAGCGATTTGCCCAGGGTCACATAGCCAGAACTCGCAAAGATGAGTCCTCCTGTCACCAGACTCAGCCTTTATCTACTGTACCACCTATCACCCCATACCTAGCAGAACCAAATGTTTTAATAATTTACTATGAGGGCTGAAATTAAATTTGAAATTAAATTGAAATTGCCTAATTAAGCAAATTAAAAATATGGAGTCACCTCTGTTTTTGTATTAGACACTTGAAATTTAAAGTAGCTTGATTCAGATTCTCCTATTCTGTTATGAATGTTTTCTTCTCAGCCTCAGAATTGCAAAGAACCTCAGAGGACAGGTCATGAAGTACCATTCTTTATTTACTGCATGAGATCTGTATAAAATCTCTGCAGGTAAGGTAAAGACCTGTTCCCTATGTCTATATATATAAAAAAAAAAAGTGAGGGGAAAGAGAACAATGGGACACTTTTATGGTTTACTGTACTCAAGTTGCAGACATTAAGCTGTGTGTCTGGGAAAAAAAATATGGCAAGACACTTCATAAAAATGTATTTTATGTGGTTTCATTTTGCAATATAAACCTTGTCTCTAAATTTTTTTGAAAGCTGTTTTAGGGAATAAAGCAGACTAAGCTCTCTCTCTCTATTTCTTGCACATATGTATGTGTGTATATATATTTTATGCAGAAAGATTCTTTTTCTAAACCTATTTTATGTAAATCTAAGTGTATGTGTGTGTATACACACACACGCACACACACACACACACACACACACACACACACACACACACACACACACACACACACACACAAATTCTTGGCCACTTTAGTGAAGGCTAGACAAATGAATACTCAGAGTTTACCCAATATTAGTCACATCCTTTTTCCTATCCATGTCCAATTTTTTCTTGATCTCTAATACTATAGAGTTGGGATTTCAAATCTATGCCAATCTCTTTCTGTGCCTATGAGTGATCCCTTCAGAGAGGCATCCTCCTGAAAAGGAAAGGAATATAAAGATCTGAGTTCAAATTCCTTTTCTGTCACTTATTCCTTATTAGAATCTGAGATGTCACAATACTAGAGTTGATAAGACCCACAGAAATGATTTATTCCAGCCCCTCATTTGATATATGAAGAATGTCAGAAGTATTGAGAAGTTTTACTTGTCCGAGGTCACTGAAGAAAGACAAGAGACAGAATTTAGATTTGAATCCAAGTTCTCTAACTCTAAATATGGCACTCTTTACATCATGATGTTAAAAGTTTTTGTTTACTCTTTACAGATGATATCTAAAGCCTCTTCCCACTCAAACATCAGATTATTTCATGTTCCATCTTGTACTGAACCACTAGCACAAACATGGCCTCATCTTCATTACTTCTATCATGTTGTTCCATAATAGAAGATATTCTTTTAAATTAGTGAGGTTTAATTACTTAGGGAAGCAGATTTGATTAATTGCTCTCTATGTCCTCCCTGGGCAATAACTTTACGAGGTTGCCAAATATCAGATGTATTTGAATACCATACCCTATATAGTAATAAGTATATAACATTTTAAAAATTGAACTTAGGAAAGAACATTACAGGAAATCAAATCCTAGGCCACCAGACAAGAAAAATTACAATGTTAGCCAATAGACATGAGATAAAATTTACATATCAATCTCATAGGTTTCTGATTTCATAGTCACCAAATTCTATTAATTAAAAAAATAGTAATTCCTTTTATCTGTACTTTTTCTTTTAACCTCCATTAATGCCAGTTCAGATTAAGTCCTTAATCACATCTTACCTGAATTAAAGCAATAGCTTTTCTGTGTCCTTGGCTTTACATCTCCTTTCTTCAACCCACCCTGGTCAAGGTATACCAAATGAATTCTCTTTTAAGACATTGCTCTCTCGGGTCTTGTGAATGTAATAAAACTAATAATGCTACTTAAACTAATACAGAGATTTAGCACTATGCCAAATTGCCAAAGAATACTTTCCAGAGCTGAATAAATTAATAACAAAATTCATTTAGAGAAAAAAAAAAGATTTAGATGATCAAGGGAAATAGAAGGGGGAAAAGGAAAGGAATGAAGGAGGACAAGCATTTCTAGACTTCAAATTAAACTATAAAGGAAGAATAAGTTATTTGGTAATTACTTGGTTTTTAAAAGTAGATTAGTGGAAAGGATTAGATAAAGCAGAATAAGAAATAATTTGACAGAATATTAGTAGTCAGTTGGGGAGGGAGAAGAGAGCAGAAGAAAGGAGAGAATTCATAATTATGAATCTGTCCTAATAAGGAATATAAAGATAAAACAGATAAGTTTGATTATATTAAACTGAAAAGCTTTTTTATAAATAAAATTAATGGATTTAGATCAAGAGGAAAAACTTATCTATGTCAATTTGCTTGCATTTCTTTGATTACTGGTTATTTGGAACAATCTTTCACAGAAAAACTTGTTAATCATTTGCAATTCTTTTTAGAACTGGGTTTTTTCCCCCTATATCCATTGGGACTGATTCTTGGTCTCATGTATTTGCTTAAAAGGAATTGGCAGAAAGAGCTAGAAAAGACTTTTTAATCAATACTTATTAAGCTTCTATTATGTACCAGGTAACAGGGGCTACAAATGAAAGAAACAATCCCTATTCTTTAGGAAGAGAATAGGAAAAATCCTATTCTATAGAAACTTCAAATTCAAAGACCTCTAGATCCAGAATCCATAATTTGGCCCGTTCTACCTGTCCATTCTTATTTCTCATTAATTACAAACACTGTTTAAATAAGACTGGTGCTAATCTACTACTGTAACTTTGATCATACTTTTCTTGCCCCTATTCCAAATTTCCTCTGCCTCTTTAAATTATACCATTTCAGGGCACTGGCCTGGTCGGAGGGCTTCTAAGATTCATGAAGACATATACTATAAATGATCTACGATTCATATATACCTCCTCCATGGGGTGCACAGGACACCCATTCATGTTCTAGAATCTTTTATACCTAGAATCTTCCATTCTATAAACTTACATGCCCCATCCAGTTTCAGCCATTGGTACCTTCCTATCTATGAATGGCTGTAGAAGCATAAAGCTTACTAGATGAACCTTTTCCCAAAAAATCTTACCTTTTTCTCCCCACATGCACTCCTCCCTATAAAACCTTTAGTTCTCTTTAGAAAAACTAAGACATCTTTCTGTAACAGGTCCAGCTTAGGTGTTCCCTGAACCAAACTGTGAGAAGAGTTTGTGACAATCTGAATATCAGGTTGAACGTAGGCAACTTGTACTGTTTTGGGTTGTTGTTGTTGTTTTTCTTCTCTCACTACTACTATAGCCCAAAGACCATCCCTTTTTAGGTTCTAATGTCTCCACCACTTCATTGGCTGAGGTACAATATATAAAATAGCCTGTCCTCATGAAAGACTAATAGTATTTTTATTTTTTTGGTGACTTTATGGACATATCTTTGCTTGCAACTCCTCATACCTGACCTCATTATGCTCATCAGCATCTCAAAAAAACAAGTCTTTCTGTATATGAGCTGAAAGAGACATGTTAAAAAAAAAAAAACAAAAAGAAAAAGAAAACCAAAACAGCCCATACTTTTAGCCTTACTCTTTGATCCAACCTTTCTGTGGCAAGCTTTATGTTTTCTAAAATAGCTATGAAGGACTGGCACTTAAGAACTATATAACATACTGGATACTTAATTAGGGACTAACTCGTACTATTAAAAAATAACTTTCAAGTTTCTATTTTGTCTCTCCAATAAGATAAGTTCTTTGTCTCGGGCTTCACACCTTATACAGATCTAAGCACATAATAGGCTCTCAAATGTTTTGTTTACAGAATAGGATAAAGGAGTACAAACTTTTAACCTGATCTTTTTCCTCTGGTAAGCAAGCTTTTAGATACAGAATAATAGAAACTGGGAGTTGGAAGAAACTTTAAAAATCATCTAGTTCGGCTAGAACTTAAATAGGAATCTCATTTATAATCCCTGCCAATCTTACCCTGAAAACTTCCAAAGATAAGAAATCTACTCACTGCCTCAAGGTAGCCCATTCTACTTTTAGGGGTATTCCTTAAATGTTCAAAATTTTTTCTCTCATACAAAGCCCAAATCTGCCTCTAAAATTTCTACCTATTGTTCCTTGTTTCACCCAGAAACAAAAGTCTGACCTGTTTCTATTAAAGGATTCCAAAAGACCTAAAAACAGGAATTACATCCCAACTAAGCCTTTTTTTTTTTCCTCCAGGTTAAACATCAAAGGCCCTTCACCATCCTAGTCAATCTTCTCTAGATATATGTCATTATATCAATGTTATTCCTAAAATGCAGAGACCATAAATGAACACAAACAGTTAAGCATTTATTAAGCATCTGGACACTGTGCTAAACACTATAGATACACACAAGAAAGCCAGATGAATAAAGAATTATTACTATTGGGCCTTCCAGAGTATGGCCAAAATTTTATTTACAGAACAGAGTCCCTATAATTCTGAAACCTCAAAATTAGAAAATACTTCAGAGATGATTGATTAATCCAAGAATCCCATGTGCAACATTGCTAAGTAATAACTATAGAGGCTTTGCTTAAAGACCTCTAATGAAGGAGATCTCATGAATTCCCCCAAAGCAGTCCATTATACTTTAGGGAAACTCTAATATGTCAACAGGTTTTCCCTTTTGTATGAATTGCTGTCATTGTAATAGAACTTTGCCTATATCAGTCACTAAGTAATTTATATTAGAAACAGTACGGGTCAGATTTTAATTCATTCCCTTTAAAACTGACTAAACTAAACTTGATCACTTCAAGGGAGTATTTGTGGAGCCCTCTAATCCTAAATCATTCTAATCTCTGATAGACTGGGAGATAATAAATTACATGGCATTAGAATGAAAAAAAAAAAGCTTCTTTAAAAACAGGACAGGAAAAGTCAGGAAAAAATATGAGTTAAAACTCTAAAGCTCTATAATTGTCACTGTCAGCAGCCCCTGCTGAGTACAATCTGCCTGCAAGGAATTAAATCAATGTAATTACTCCCATAGGGACTTTAATCCTATGGCACAAAAATGAAACCTTTTAAAACTTTTTTTTTTCCCAAATAGTTTCTTCTGAATTTCTGACATTAAAAAAACAATGGATAAAATATAAAAAAATTAAAAGATAAAAAATTATTTTCAAAAATCTTCAGTTAATTTATCATTTATACAAGAACATATTTTTTGTTAAGAACAGCTAGGTGGTACAGTAGACAGAGCAACAGATTTGGAGTAAGGAAGAACTGAGTTCAAATCCAGTCTCAGACATTCACTAGTTAAGTGACTTTGGGCAAGTTCACAACCCTTATTTGCTTCAGTTCATTGAATGTAAAATGGGGACACACTTGAAGGAAATTGCAAACTATTTTAGTATCTTTGCCAAGAAAATTCCACATATGAAGTTACATAAAATCAGAAATGACTGAACAACAACATCAAAAAGGAGGCAGGGGGCTTAAATCTACACCATTATGCACATAAATTGTCTTAAAATTATTTTCAATGGTAACTTCCTGAGGAAAATATATATTCTTCTTTAATACAATAGAGACTGTAAAATAATCTCAAATTGTGTTCAGGGGGTAATTTGTGAGTTGAATGAATGAATTTCAGGCAAGCTCAGAAACATGCTTCTCAATTAGACATAGAACTGAAATGTTCACATTATTTTTTCATATGTTACCAGATTAAAATTTAGTGATCTAAATTTATCTGTCCCACACTGTAGAGATATTTTATGTCTATAGTAACATGTAACGATGATCGGGCTTCAGTGTTACAAGATGGAGCATAAAATTAATTCTTTGCATTAGAAAGATCTTCTCTCAAAAATAATTTTTAAGACCAGATAAAAAATAAACATGTTTCGTTATTTATAAAGAATTTGCCTTATGACAATGTCAATAAGCATGAAGTTTTCATAGAACTTGCTCAACATGACTTCCCTAATATATTTAAAGCACTTTTATTTTGTAGATTTAAAATTTTTTTTTCCATTAATCCTCACAATAACTAAAACCATCCTTAATGTGAATTAACATGATGAAAGGAATAAGAGACTAAAGGGCTAAATGTGATGGCACAATACAACTGAGGCTGAAGAAGAATTTAAAATCGGAATTTTCAATTTCCCCCTTCCTCTATTCAAATTTGGAGGTTGCATGAATTATGCCCTTAAAGACTGAATTTGAAAATTAACATTTTATTTTGGTTTAATCTTTTTTTTTTTTGGTAAAAAAAGAAAATATTAAGACAAAATGCCAGGAAGGAATCAAAGCTTAAAGAAATACAGCAATGACATTTAAAAAGTTAACATTCTAATACTTGTTATAGTATAGTTATACAGTATAGTTATATAGTATAGTTATACACAAACATCTATATACCAGAAAGATAAAAAGGTCAATGAAAATAAAAACTTAGTTTTGTTATGCTTATGACCTATATAAAATCACTTTTCGAGTGTCAAGATGAAAACAAATTGTTAACTTAAGGTTTTAAGTGTATGTGTGTGTGTGTGTGTGTGTGTGTGTGTGTGTGTGTGTGTGAGAGAGAGAGAGAGAGAGA
>JAJPUD010005153.1:0-12463 GCA_023553655.1 Myrmecobius fasciatus
ATTAGTGTAAGTATTCTCCCCACCAATGCAGATGACACCTTAACTATCATGTCTTGTTGTGGCCAAAAATTTCACTGCCTAGTGATCTCCTCTCTGATTGTGAGCCTTTCTGAACTTCCTGCTTAGGGGATCCTCCTATGGCATATATACCTTCTGTTCAGTTACAGGGGACTGATGCTGCAGATCATCGGGCACTGAGCCTGGAATAAGGAAAACCTGGGCTCAGATCCACTCTCAGTTACTTCCTAGCTTTGTGGCCTGGGGCAGGTTGTTTAACCTCATTTCACTCAGTTTCCTGAAATGTAAAAAGGGGACAATGATGGCACCTACTTCCAAAATTCTTGTGAGGATCAAATGAGATCATGTTTGTAAAAAGCACTAAGCACAGGACCCAGCACCATCACAGGTGCAGTATAAATGCTTATTTCCTTAGCTTGCACTCAAAGCCTTTCTAAATGAATAGGACTTTACAGAACTTACATTTTGCTGATATAATGTTCAAGACTCTGCATTCCCTCCACTCTGTAAGAAATCTAAGGAGAAAAGGCTGCTGGGTATTGCAGTGAATGGAGTATTGACTTGAAGTCAGGAAGATCTGAGTTCAAATCCTGTTTCTTAGTTTGTGTGATTTGGGGCAAGTTTACCTCTATTTGTTCAGTTTCCTCATCTGTAAGATAAAAGCACCTCCTATTGGAGTTGTTTGGGTCTTAAAGCATTATGCATTATGCTAGCTATTATTATTGATGTTCTTGTTATTATTTATTATTAATAATGGAATGGCTAGAGGAAATCAAAATACATTTTGATCCAAATCAAAGATTATAACAAACCAAAATTCCTAGGCTTTATTTCTTTCTTGCTTAGCAAGAATGTTTCCAATGAAGGTATCTCATTGCATTTTACATTTCTCCTGTACAAGACACAGACTCAGCAGGCTTGCTAGAGAAACATGCCAGGAGATAGAAGTTCTCGTACAATTATTCAAGAGTGCAACTAGCAGTTTTTCTGGTGAGTTATGGGATAATCTAAACTCTTACACTCTTTCAGGGTACAGAACAGCAGTATTACGTCATCCCCAGAAACAGCTTTGAAGGTTATCACTGTAGGACTTTGCCCAAACTGTTTTGTGAAAATTATCTAACCCTGGTGGAAACATTTCCCAGAAGTGAATTTTCTTTTTTCTCCAGAAGGAAGTGTTCTTCTACTTTTCTGACATTATCCAGTGAAAAATTGCTACCAAGTTGAATTTCATCATCTCTCTCATTAAGTCTGTCAGCCGGGCTGTTCACCAGAAAACATGTGATATTTGAATATCAGAATATGAATATCAGATTTAGTCAGGGCTGGACTGCATCTGTACAAAAAACAAATAGAGAAAATCTTCAAGATCAAGGCTGTTTACAGAGGCAACATATTCTCTCCTAAATCCCATTCCCCTGTTTCTAAAAAAAGTGAGAAAATTATTTACTCAGATCTGTACAATCCTGGATTTGTGGCACCCAGGGACACCAAAAGCTACATTCAAGCAGGGAATAAGTAGCTGTTTTATTAGGAAGCAAAAATTATGAAAGCTTAATCCTTAAATTAGTACCTGAAATGTACTGAGTTTGGGGGCAGCTATTAAAGGAGACATATACTGCAGACAGGTCCACCTACTCAAAGGCAGAGCATTCCAACCTCAATTGTACACACATCAACTGTTATTTTATTTCTAGGAACAACAGAAAATGTTGGGTTTTACTCCAGAAAATCTTTGGTTGAGAATCTGTTGACTTTACACATCCTGTTCTTTGGATAGCCAATCCACAATCCAGTCTCCTTTGTATTTAAGTAGCATATGGGATTCCAGGAAGAGGATTCACTGTCTCATTCTTCCGATTTGTCACTTGAAAACAAAGATCTGGGAGCCACAATGAACTCTCAATTCTAGTGAGAGATATAGGATTGGGGAGAGGGCAGATGTGGTTCATAATAATCAGAATGCCCAACACTTGAATAGCATTGTTATTTTTTGTAGTATTTCATAGTACATTTACTGATGAAGAGACTGTCTCAGAAAGGTTGAGTAGTTTGCCCAAACTATCTAGAAGCAAAAACGGAGTAGATCCAGTATTTTCAACTACACCACAGTGGGCAGGAAAATGGTTTAAATAAACATTCTAAGTCCTTCTCTATCCAATATTAAAGACTATTTTCTCCATCTGCCCTACCAAACTAAGATTTCATGATTCCTGAAACTCTCGTTTCAAAGTGGGCCTAAGTCAAGGGGAGAAAGAGAGCTTGACTGTGGTCATTTCAGCAATACTTATAATTTCCATCCCACTTCTCCCTAAACCCTTCTCTTGGATCTGAATGGTCTCTGATTTATTATAACCACCCTTGCTTTTTCTTTACCTTTTTGTGCCTAATGGCACTTTATGTGTACTTTCAATAATCCTAAAAACAAACTAGAGATAAGGAACATCTACCATTTTATGTGTAACTCATGTGTTGATTGAAGACAGACCAGGTTTAATCTGGGAGACAATAATAACATCAGACTCTATGACTCACACTCTCAACCCAAGATTCCCCTGAGAACATCTGACTTTGGCTCATTTGTAGGTCTCATCTAGGTGTCTTCAGTTCCCAGTACCCAAACTAATAAAATGTCACATATAGAACAAGTTTATCACATGGCAAAGAATACAAAAATGGATTTATTTCAAGCCCTCGAGTAGTTCAGAAATATTTTATTTCTGATGAGTCCCCACATTCCTCAGGATACTTCATGATCACTACAGGTTTAAGCTCCCCACCCCAAAGCAACTGAAAAAAGAACTTGCAGCTCATAGAATCATAGGTTTAGGTATAAAAGGGATCTCAAAGGTCATCTGTACCAGCCTCCTTATTTGCAATAGCGAGAAAGATGCCATTCTGGCGTTAAGAGCCTCCCAAACAGAAAAAGTACTCAGGGTTATAGGGAATTCAGTTTTCCTTCCCTTTTGTAGTTCCAATCTTCCTTCATGCCCCAGATTCCCCATGACTCACAGGTTTGTTCTTCTAAAATAGCTCTCTGCCTTATTGCTCCTCAACTCTGCCTCCTACAGATCTTTGTCATGGACCCACCCAATCTACTGCCAATCTTGCTACCAAGTTAGTCTCTATAGTTATAGTGTTATAGGATAGGGGGAAAAATGACAGGTTTTTTTCCTAGGACGCCAATTATGCCAACATATTTTAGAAGTAATTGCAACTCAAATGTTGGTCATAGCGCATAGGCCCATTGCACCATCTGCATGGCATACAAAAAAACCCTTTTTGTACTTAGCTGTAAAGGCATCCACATTCTAGTTACTTCTTCCCTAACACACTAAGCAGTATAACCTGCACACGGTACTTCCTAAATGTGAGACCAGAGGCACAACAATCATGCCCCCTCCCATTTATGCTTGCTACGTTTATCTTGCTATCTGATTCCCACTCTAGTACATATAAGCCTCAAGCAAACATTAAAAGGGAGGAGGCAAAATAATTGATTCCTGTGCCATTCTTCAAAAGTCCAGAAAGAGCAAAATAGTTTACCAACAAGGTCATCAAACTAGTCATAGTTCCTGGCATACCTTTACTGCCCCAGTCCCTGAATTCTTTTATCAGCCCTAGCATGTGTGTTGTATGTGGGTTAATTTACATAAAAACTCCTAAAGGTTTTCTATGGGTATATTTCTCTAGTAATTATTCCTATTATGAAAACTTTCTTAGTTATGAATGAATAATCCAGTATCCTCTTCTGGTTTAGTTTTCACAGGATTATGTGTGTCTAAAAGGGAATTCTTAGCATCTTAGCTACTATTCAATTCAACAAACAGAGATTAAGTACATATGATGCTCATCTTCTCTTCTCTGAATAATAGCTAATTAAATAAATGCCTTGGAGATGCATCAAGAAATTTTCTAGAGCATTTACCTTTCTTTTTGTGGAATATTTTGGAGTCTGCCCTGAATGTTGTAAGCACTATTCTGCAGCTTCCATATGGTCAAACCTGCATAAAAACAGCTCTTCTACAGCTTAAAGACATATACTTTGGGGTACTCTCTAAAACAGACCTAATCTAAGTTGTCTAACACTTGTCTTGAATATAATGAGAGTGTTGGGATAATGGAAAATACACTTACTTGGGAGTCAAAGGACTTGTCGCTACTTACTATCTGTGTGACCATGGGCACATCATTTAGCCTCCTTTGACCTCAGTTTCCTCATCTGTAAAAGGAGGGGGTAGGACTAAATTGCTTCTAAGGGCCCTTTTCATTCTAGACCTGTATTCTTATGAATAATGAAAAGAACACCAGACTTGGTGGAAGACTTGGATCCCAGCCCTGCCTGGTCCTAAGATGGGGGACAAGTCAGTTAACATCTCATAAAATGAAAGTGTTAGACTAGGTGGTCCTTAAAATCCCATTCAGCACATATGTTCCGTAATTCTTTAGTTACTATGTACTTTTTTATATATGTATCTCTTGTCCTGGGGCACTGTCAGATAAAGAGGTGAGTAAGAGGGAAATCAGTAGGTGTTGGGAGGAGGAGAACCTCACACAAAGAGCCCAGGTGGGGCTGTAAGGAGTGATTCAGATGCCGGTGTTCTCCCTTCTGACCTAAGTATGAATAAACTGGAGGATAGGATGCAGCACAAAATCAGTACCAGGCCCTTTCCTAATTAGTTTTGTTTTTTTTTTTTTAATTCCTCACCAGCCCTACCAGGGAGCTATATTTGGGACTGGGGCTGGGGAGGGGGAAAGGAGTCATTTTATTTGTTTGTTTGGGTTTCTTGTCAATGTAGGTATGTTAGCCCCACCCCCACTCTCCTGGCTATTTGCCATCTTCAGCTACATTCCATCTCATGAAGGGCCCCCAGTTGTTTCAAGAAGGCTGTTGTAAAACAAGATAAACAAACCAACCCCCTTTCTTCTGCTTTTTATCTGCCAACTCTGCCCGCTCCCCTTCACCACCACATGTAGGAAAGTCTCTGTCTGAAGGAACTTTTAAAAAAGCTGGGGTTTGCTTCACTGAAATGGCACCCCAGAAGGGGCTGAAGGTAATGGGGCCCTCCACCATACCTTGTGGAGAGAAGGCATTTTCATTATTATTTTATCATTATAATTTTGTAGAATTTAATGGAAACTAAATACATCCAACCAAAATATCTTAATACTTTAACCCCCTGTGGGGAAGAAAATTTAGTATTGGTGAATCCAGACAGCACAGTTGTCTGTAAACAATTGGGGATGTAATATCTTTAGCTCAATGTCAGAAAAGCATAGGAAATTTCTACATAAACAAAGTGCTTTCTGAATACAACCCATCCCCAACCCTGGTAGCAGATGTCCCCAACAGAACCACCACTACCATTGAACAGGCTCAAACAGGGCTCAGTGAAATCCTCCTTGAATAGAGAATTCTCATCTGAATCCGATTTCCAATAGCCTCCTAACAAATATACACAGGACTAAAAACAATCAATCCATGACTTACTCAGAGGGATCACAGCGACCAAAGAAACTTGAATGTGAGACTCACTGATGTGCTGACTCTTCTGCAGATGGTATGGAAAGAATGACAGATAGGAGGTTAAGAGACCTAAGTTTGAATCCTGGCCCTGACACTAGGGCTGCTAGGTGGCTGGAAAGTTGGCCTTCGAGTCAAGAAGATGCATCTTTCTGAGTGAGTTCAAATCTGGCCTCAGATACTAGTTGTGTGATCCTGGGCAAGTCACTTTACCCTGTTTGCCTTAGTTTCCTCATCTGTAAAATGAGTTGGGGAAGGAGAGAGCAAACCATTCCGATATCTTTGCAATAAAATCTCAGATGTGGTCATGGACAGGACTGATAACTACAAAGGGGAACTCCCCACTGGGACACCTGATAAACAACTGAAATGCCTCTGACACTTCGTAATTGTCATCCTGGCCACATCATTTACCCTCTCTAAACTTGAGATTCCTCATCTCTTAAAATGAAAGTGACAACACTGACCCTATACAGAGTTGTGGGGAGCAAGATAATTTTTTTAAACAATAAAACAAAAGTATGAGTTGGTATTTTTATCTCTTGGCCCCATCCACACTTCAACTGAATCAGATTAAGAGTCTCCTAAACACTCAGTAAGTGAATATTTTGTGATCTGAAAGAGTTGAGACAGATTTTATCAAGTTTATAAAAAACTGCCCAGAGTGTCTTACTTGAAATCTGCATTAATTCAGATAAGAGTCAGAGTCATATAATAAGGGCTTTAGAGCTGGGAAAAACTCAGGAGGCCAATGCACAGATGCAGTGATGGCCTTTTTAATGTCTCATTTATATCCTCAGTTGACAGGTATATTTGAATTTCTCAAGAATATTTTTGAATATTGCTGCAGGAACCAAAAATTGTCAGGATTTGCACCTGCACAGGAACACTATTTTAATAAGAAATAGAGTTGTTATAATTCCTTGCCTTCATAAAAGAAACATGGACTAACTAGGATTCTCACTTATGTATATGCAGTGGTATTTCTTCATTCATATAGGAATGAAGCTGATTCATGTCAGTTTTCCAGAAAAGTGAAGATTGCCCCTTTAAGGTATAGAAGTCATTCCTGAATAAATGGTCAAAAGATGTTTAACAAAATACATAAGAAATAAATGATCAACATCCATATGAATGATTCAAATCACTAGTAACAGAAATGCAAATTAAAACCAATCTGAGGTTTCTTCCCACACATCCACTAAGTTGGCAAAGATATTAAGACAAAAACTGATTGATAGTGGCAAAATAAGAATATTAATATACTGCTGGTGGAACTATGAATTAGACCAACCATTCTGAAGAGCAATTTAGAGCTGTGGAAGGGAAGTCACTAAATTGTTCATACCCTTTTGTTCAGTGACTTTAGAACCAAACATTTACCCTAGAGAGGCCAGTGATAGAAAGGTCATATCTATATCAAAATATAACAGGGTAGTAGCAGACAATGTGCAAAATGGGTGAAGAAGCTGTCGAATGTGACTATAATAAATATCATACAATAAGAAATCATGAATATGAAAAATTCAGAGGCATATGGGAAGATTTGAATGTAATGAGAAAAGAGCAAGCAAAGCAAAATTAGACCAGTGATCATAATAACAAAACTCCACTAAAAGGCATCTTAGCTAGCTGGGTTTCCACCTCATGCCCCACTCTGATCTCCTCTCAGGAGAGTGTAGACTACAATAGACTACGGGTATAGAAGGTTGTCTCTTCTGTCAGACTGTTGTTTCTTTTATATTTGCTTAACTTTTTTCTTTGTTTGAAAGAGGGTTTCCAGGAGAAGAGAATAAGCGTTCTAGCAAATTTTGCTGATGTAAAAAAAAAAAATGGAGAAATCAATTAAAATATTTAAAGAAAATTTTTTTCACTTTAAAAAAATTTTTCTGTGGTTTTGCAACATGGCTAATATGGTGTTTTATATGACTTGTTATGTCTAAATTAAATCCTATTGCTTATCTTTTTAATACATAGGATAAAGGAGGGAAGGAGAGAATTCTAATTTGAAATTTCTAAAATTAAATATTAAAAATTTTTTATGTAATAGGGGAAAAGTGATAAAATATCCCCCAAAATTCCTTTAAAAATTGCTAAAATTTTGCATTTCTAATTAAGTACAATTAATAGGATCATTTTCTGCATAAATGAACATAAAGGAGACAGCAAGGGGAGAATAGAATGAACACTGGCTCTCCAGTCAGAAGACCAAAGTTCAAATACTTATGATGTTTTTACTCATGCACACTTGGACAAGTCACTCAGCCTTTCTTGATCTCAGTTTCTTCATCTCTAAAATGAGGAAAGGGATTAGAATAGATGGTCTCAGATGCCCTTTCCAGCTCTAGATTGATTATAATTTAAACATTTTCTTATGGTACTAGATAAACATTATGAAAATCAACTTCTGTTTGACCCCTCAATTCCAAAGAATAATAATGGATTCAGAACTAGAAAGAACTCCATTTTATAACAAAGGAAACTAGATCCCAAGAGGGGAGAAATGGCTTTCCTAAAGCCACACAAGGGCTTGGACAACTCAATTGCAGGTGCTATTATTGCTTTATGATCTTAAAGCGATGGGGTTGGACAAGGTGACAGATTATATGATCTCTCAGGGGACCCTCTTAGCTCTTAAGACACAATGAAGGTGAGATCTATAACCTTGATCACGCCAAAGAGAAATGAAAAACCAGAACTTAGAGGGTGAGAAAATGCATGCTGCTGTTTCCCTAGAGCCATGGCAGCAGTTTTCAGCAGGTTCTCTCTTCCAAATGAGAGAGTGATGTGAAAATTTGTGCTCATCAAGAAAACAGTGAAAATCTTGTCTATGAAACTATGTTCAATTAAGCAAAAATTCCACTCCAATAGAGAGATTCTAATCACTGCCTCTAGTTATGAGAAAGAGTGGATGATATCAAGTATTTGTGCCTTGAGTAGAATTAAAAAAAAAAAAAAAGACAAGCCATCTGTTTCCATGCCAGTTTGTGAATGAAAGGTGAGACAATTACAAAGTTGTCAAATGGACACCTGGCTCCACCAAAACAACATCATGAACAACAAAAACCCAGGAGTCAAGAAGAACACTCATTTAAAGTGAAAGGGATGTTAAAGGAACCAATACTGTTGAAGGCAATAATTTGCTGTTCTTAGCACAAGCATGAGAATGGGAACTAATAAATGATCAGGCAAATAAATCACTTCCCAGTAAGCCCCACAACTTCCCCACAGGTGTGAAACAAATGAGTAAGTGGCTCCTAACTGACCCTGAGCACCTAGGATCTATGGCAATGTGATGTCAGTTCTACATATGAAGGTCCAGGAAGATCTAAAGAGACTTGGGGGAGGAGGATACCCATTTTCACCAATATTCCCCATCATGAAGGTTACTCCATGAATTGTGCAGTAGGTGAACAACTAAAGATAGGAGATTTTCTTTGACTTAACTGATAGAGAATATGACAATGGTTTTAGTTCTTGAGAAATCGACTGATCTGGGTTAACTAGTGACACAACTATAAAGTGGTCATTCTGAATAGAGAACCATAAAATATGGTCATAATTATAGGATTCTTTTTTCAAATACTTATCTCAATGACTAAAAAAAAATCTTGAGAGGTGCATATGTGCAAAGAGGAGCTCCAACACCAATCTTCCCTTGATCATCCAATTGAGAGAAAGGGTCCTCCCACTATTTTTCTTTCCCTCTCCTTAAAAAAAAAAATCTTTTTCTAAAATCATGAACTTAATCATTAACAAAGACAAACATTCCAAGAGACAAAGAAGAACGGGAGAGGATTATATGAAAAACTGTGCTTCTGTTATAGTTTGGATTTTCTTGAAGGAAAATAAGTTTAATAAGGTAGTAATAGCCTTGCTTTTATGTTACTTCTGCTTCATTTTTTTCAGCCTGTGAATTTAAAAATATCTTAAGGATGTTCTCTTTTTCATGTCTGTCTCTACTCACCAATCTACCTTCTCCCTTCCCAGGCCCACCCCAAGTAGAAGTCCTGCCTTGTAACAAATATGTATAGTCAAAGCAAATATGTATAAAATATGTTTTATAAAGCAAAACAAATCAATATATTGCTCTTGTCTGAGGACATTCTGTACCCTAAGATTGAAATTGAAATATTGAAATACAGTTATCAATTAAAAAAACTTAATGATACAAATTTAATAACCTCTGGTTTAGAAAGTCTGAACAGAAAGGAAAAGGGCAGTTATTCTGACCTCACTCATAGCTTATAAGTGGCCGTGTCAACAGGTCCAAACACCTCAATGGTTCCTCTGTCCAAGACTCCACCACACTGCCTCAGTGCAGAAGTGGGAGGGAAATGTTGTCTCCCAACTCTGAAATTGGCCCTTTTCATGGCCTCCTGCCAAGAACAGAATTCCACCTAGATCTGCCAGGATAATGACAACACTAATTCTTTGTCTTCCTCTGCTCTCCCTGGAAAGCTGATTCTCAGCTGGGTGCTGTTCTTCCAAATTGCCACCTGCCCTTGGAGAATCTGGCATTCATCCCCAAGATTGTTTCACATGGCTTCACTTTGCCAGAATCACCATTTCCCACTCAAGTTAAAGGCAATGCATCTGCCTTGATATTTCTGGTCTTTTGCCTTTGGACAATCAAGTACCCTAATCTTTTTTTTTTTTTTTTTGAAAAACATATGTATGGGTAATTCTTCAAAATTGACCCTTACAAAGATTTCTGTTACAAATTTTCTCCCCTACTCCCCACCCCTCCCCTAGATGGCAGGATATCCACTACATGTTAATTATGTTAAAATACTTGACAAATCGAATATATGTATACATATTTCCAAACTTATCATTGTTGTGCAAGAAAAATCGTATCTACAAGAAAGAAAAATCAGATAAAGGAAACACAATGTAAGCAAACATCAATAGAGAGCATGAAAATGTTATGTTGTGGTCCACATTTCACATCACTCTCTCTGGGTGTATATGGCTTTCCTTACTGAACAATTGGAAGTGGTTTGAAACATTTCATTGTTGAAGAGAGCCACGTCCATCAGAATTGATCATCATGTAATACTGTTGTTGCCGTGTATAATGATATCCTGGTTCTGCTCATTTCACTCAGCATCAGTCCATGCAAGTCTCTCCAGGCCTCTCTGAAATCATCCTGCTAGTCATTTCTCACAGAGCAATAATATTCCATGACATTCATATACCATAATTTATTCAGCCATTCTCCAATTGATGGGCATCCATTCAGTTTCCAGTTTCTAGGCGCTACAAAAAGGGCTGCCACAAACATTCTTGCACATGAGGGGCCCTTTCCCTCCTCTAAGATCTCTTTGGTATATAGGCCCAATAGAAAAGCTGCTGGGTCAAAGGGTATGCACAGTTTGATAACTTTTTGAGCATAGCTCCAAATTGCTCTCCAGAATGGTTGGATCCGTTCACAGTTCCACCAACAATGTATCAGTGTCCCAGTTTTCCCACATCCCCTCCAACATTCATCATTATCTTTTCCTGTCATTTTAGCCAATCTGACAGGTGTGTAGTGGTACCTCAGAGTTGTCTTAATTTGCATTTCTCTGATCAATAGTGATTTGGAGCACCTTTTCATATGACTATAAATAGTTTTAATTTCATCCTCTGAAAATTGTCTGTTCATATCCTTTAACCATTTATAGATTGAAGAGTGGCTTGAATTCTTATAAATATGAGACAATTCTCTATATATTTTAGAGATGAGACCTTTATCAGAATCCTTAAATGTAAAGATGATTTCCCAAGTTATTGCTTCCCTCCTAATCTTGTCTGCATTGATTTTGTTTGTACAAAAACTTTTTAACAATATAATCAAAGTTATCTATCTGGTTTTCAATTAAGAGTTCCAGATCTTCTTTGGACATAAATTTATTCCATCTCCACAGGTCTGAGAGGTAAATTATACTATGTTCCTCTAATTTACTTATAATATCACTCTTTATATCTAGGTCATTAACTCATTTAGATCTTATCTTGGTATGTGGTGTTAGATGTGGCTCAAGCCCTAATTTCTTCCACACTAGTTTCCAATTTTCCCAGCAGTTTTTGCCGAATAGTGAGTACTTATCCCAAAAGCTGGGGTTTTTGGGTTTATCAAAGACTATATTGCTATAGTTATTGCCTAGTTTGTCCTGTGATCCTATCCTATGCCACTGATCGACTGCTCTATTTCTTAGCCAGTACCAAATGGTTTTGATGACCGCTGCTTTATAATATAGTTTTAGATCTGGTCAAGTACCCTAATCTTGCAAGGAATACTGTGCTGAATCAGGTATGCCATACTGTGCAGGTATACTGTTGGACGCAATGGCCTCAGAGGTAGGTACCTTCCAACTCTAAGGATCCTGTAATTCTGAGTGCCTTTTAAATGAATTATCTTCTTTTCAGCAAGAAACCAATCGATCAATCAGTCACCAAGCATTTATTAGAAACTTTCTGTTTGCTAAGCATGGTTCTGAGTGCCAGGATACAAGAGAATATAAAAGAAAACTGTCCTCAAGGAATTAACATTTTAACAAAGAAGACAAGGTATAATTATCCCAGGATACAAAAGATATATAATTGAATGCATAAAACACACACATATAAGTATATTATGTATCTGTGTATCAATATATATATATATAGGTATGTGAATACATATATACATACATATATATATATATGTACACATATATGCTACCAAAGTCTTTGAGACTGTGCCATATTTAAAAGCAAGGGGCAGCTAGGTAGTGCAGTGGGTAGAGACCAGCCCTGAAGTCAGGAGGTCCTGGTCTCAGATACTTAACATTCCCTAGCTGTGTGATTCCGGGCAAGTCACTTAACCTCAATTGCTTCAGCAAAAAGCGAAAGAAAGAAAGAAAGAAAGAAAGAAAGAAAGAAAGAAAGAAAGAA
>JAJPUD010005153.1:12473-71611 GCA_023553655.1 Myrmecobius fasciatus
AAAGAAAGAAAGAAAGAAAGAAAGAAAGAAAGAAAGAAAGAAAGAAAAAGAAAAAGTCAGCATTCAGTTCATGCAGAAGTGGCAATGACAGAATCTCAATTGACACATCATGGAAGGGTCCCATTCCCAATCTCATGATCTTTTTCCATGAACACCTTCTTTTCCTTTAATGACTGATCTATGTGTAAAAAGTCCACTTTAATTCATCTTCTCATATGTCCAAAGAAAGTGTTATCCCATTATTGCCTAGAGCTTAGCTATCATTCTTATACTTCTTTATCTTCTCAAAAGTTGCATTGGTCCACTAACTCCACCTCCTTCCACAGAATATTCTTTATCCCCACTTCCCCTTCCTTTTTCTCCCCCTTCCCATCTTCCCTTTATTACACAGGTAATACAAACTTCTTAAGGATGGGAACAATCTTGTTTGCTTTTATTTATATCTCCAGCTCTTAGCACGGTTCCTGCAACACACCAAGTGTTTAATGACTGCCTTTTCTTTCTTCTTACCTACTTCCAAAACATTGTTGTGAAGATCAAATGAGGTAACAGATGTAAACCTGCATTTAAACATGATAAGGGTGCATGAGATTTAGAATTGGAAGAGACTCTAGAAATCTAGTCTAAACCTTTCATTTTATATGTGATAAGACAACATTTACATGTATAGGGATGTCTACTTGGTGGTTTTGCTTCTAGGAGTTCTCAATGATATATGAAAAAAGAGACCTTATCACTGATTCAAGGCACATATAGGTATGCAGGTATGTTTTCATAGTTGGGTGAATTTGGTCCTTTATTTGCCTGCTGCACTCAACTGGATGTAAAAAAAGATACAAACAGCCAAAATACACTCTCTTTCCTGACATTTGGGTAGTTTTCCTTAAAAATTTCTTGAAATATTATGTTTAGGCTCTTTTTTTTTTTCTTTTTTGCTTATGGCTTTCAGGTAGTCCCAATGTTGCTTAAATTTATTCTTACTTGATCTGTTTTTTGAGTCAGTTGTTTTCGCCAGATATATCTTCCATTTTCTTCCATTTTTTCAGTCTTTTAACTTTGAATTTCCTGTCTCATGAAATCAAAATCTTACTTGGATATACCTTTGCACCTCTGTTAATTCCCCTTTTTAGTTTCCACAGCTCTCATTTCTTTTCCAATTTTTTTCCCTCTACTACTCATTTCATTTATAAAAAAAAATATTTTTAACTCTAAAAATTTTTTCTTTTCCAGAAATTCTAGCTGAATGTGTGCCCAAGCTGTGTTTCTCTTTGAGACTTTGCTTAGAGATGTTTTGGAGTCATTCTCTTCTGAGTTTCTCTCTTGAACTGGACCTGTTAGGACTAACTGAATTTTGAACTAGGTTCATGACTTAAGCAATTGCAGGACAAAATCAATTGACTGTAAAGGATCAATAAAAACAAATTGATACAGAATAAACAGAACTCTCACCAAAAATAGAGTTTCTTTAAAAATAGTAAAACAGTATTTTTATTTCTATCTTAAGACTATATATAGGTCAGTGTTTATTTTGTAGGCTAGTATGTACTACCTAGATGCATAATTTCTCTTAGGACATGTGTTCTAAGAATGTTTTTATCCTAGAATGTCCTGAAGTGAGCCTGGTAACTGAAATTCAATACAAATGCGACTTTTCTTTGTATTTTTTTTTCTTCATCTCTGTCTAGACCCATCAAATTTTCCCAAAATCTGCATCTAGATATTTGGTATTTATGGCAATAGATAAAAGGTCAAACCAGGCATCTGAAGGCCAGCAGATAGCCTTACAACCAAGCTATCCATGAGTATCAAACTGCTTGATCCAAAGCTATGACACTTGGAAGTGAACTCAGTGGAGGAATGTTCATTACTTTATGGGTGAGACTGTTTTTGCCAAGGACCAAGATAGCAAAAAGGAGTGTAGCTGTCTCTGGGGGACCCAACCTGCTAGCATGTGTGTCGGGTGGGAGAGAAATTCCAGATCTTTGCTACTAAAAAGAGGGAACTGAGACTCAGAAAAAGCAAGTGATCATTTCAGGATTACACACCCAGTACCGAAGCTGGAATGTGAAGCTAAGGCCAGTGTTCTTTCTACTGTAATAATAATAAGGCTGTATTCATGCAGCATGCTTTCCAAAATCCTTACTTGCCTCATTTGATTACAACAACCTTATGAGGTGGGTGCTACCATTACCTCCATAAACAGGTAAATAAAATGAGATTTAGAAAGCTTAAATGATTTGCAACTAAACAGGGTCACAGAGATAGTAGGTTTCAAACCCAGACTTTTCTTGACTTCTAGTTACCTATTAGACTATATGTAGGTGACAGACTTGAAGGCAGGAAAACCTGAGTTCAAATTCTGCCTCAAACATTTAAAGAATTGTGTAACCCTTGGCAAGTCACTTTAAACTCAGTTTCCCCAACTGTACAATGGAGATAACACCTATCTCATAAGGTTGTTGTAAAAATCAAATGACTAGTTTTTTGCAAACTGTAAAGTGCTGTATAAATGCTATTATTATTATTTTTTCCCAGCTTTTTTCCCACACTATTTCTTAATAATTTTAATGCAACTGAATTTGCATCTCCATGAATCTTAGATCACTCATGTGTGTGTGTGTGTGTGTGTGTGTGTGTTTTCCCCAAATCCAATCCCAAAAGCTGACACCACTTTCCAGTCCTCTTATTACACAATAGACATTTTGGTAGGGACAATTGGGTGGACCTCAGAGAAAAAGACCAATGGACTTTTCCATGGACCTTTGAGTTGTGAATTGCTGCCAAATGAATTCCCTGAATGAGTTCCCTCAGACCCTGACAGACAAAATGAAAAGAAGGAAATGGGGAAAAGGAAGGAAGTCAGAGAAGAAGTTGGGGGGAAAGAGAGAAAATGCATCATGAGAGGAAATACATTGACTCTATGAAAGACTGTCTCTTATTAGTCACAGGGGTTGCTGCCTTTTTGAGAGATGCCTTGTCAGTAATTAGGGAAATGCTGGTGTGAGCAGGCTTTGCAGAAAACAGAAATCCTTCCTAAAGAAACAGGCCAGAATAGAGCAAGGAGGAACTTGTTTTATTTCTTTGGGCCCTAAAATATTACCAGATTCCACCTCTTTTCTGCAAGGAGCTGAGTAACTCCCTCTAATCTTCTCTAATGCTTCTCTTTGCCTTTCTCCTCTCTAGTCCCCTTCTCTTTCAATATCTAGGTCCCTTCCCTTTCTATGCTCTTCCCTCTCTCTACCAATATCCAAGAAAGGAGAGAATAAGAGAGACAAACAGACTGAGAGGAAGGGAGAGATGGGAAGAGAGTGAGAGAGACTGAGACAGAGACAGAGAACTGATGGCTAGCTTGATTGTATAATAAATAATAGTTCCCTGGGGAACTATTTCATGTCATGAATGAAGGCACTATCCATAAGAGAAAGAGGGCTAACTTTGAAGCCAAAAGTCTCGGGTGAGAGCCTCAGCTCTGCCATTTACTAGCTATGTGACCCTCAACTCCATTTCTCCATCCACAAAATGGAGGTAATAATAATAGTTGGTATTTATATAGTACTTATTATATGCCAATGTGCTAAGTACTTACAATTATTATGTCTTTTGATCCTCATAACAATTCTGCAAGGTATCCATGCTGCTATATTATTATCTCCATTTTGCAGATGAGGAAACTGAGGCAAACCAAGATTAAAGTGTTTTGTCCACGGTCGCACAGCTAGTAAGTATCTGGGGCCAGATTTGGCTCAGGACTTTTGGATTCCAGGCCTGGCACTTTACCCACTGTGCCACTTCTGTACTTGTCACAATTCTTGCCCATTTATGATATTGTTCAAAAGATATAATGCACAGAAATTGTGTAAATTATGAGGAGCAATATGTATACAATTTCCTAGGAGGCCCAGAGGCAGCAGGGAGGGAGAAGCCTGCCTTCCTCCCCTTCTCCTGGCTCCGTGGCTGGTCAGAGTGTTCTCTGGGGGAGAGCCTTGTTGGGCCTAGGGAATCGTTTTTTCTAGCCCTCCGCCAGCTTTATCATTCTTTTGTTTTCTTTGTAGATGTTGCCTAACAAGGTGGGCAAGCATAGGCCAGAGTTGTGACTGTGATGAGTCCGCATTCATGGAAGCCCTGCACACACTTGTCCCTGGAGTGGAAGACAATGCCTCCTTTGTGGGCCGCCCTGCAGCCCTGCCCTGGTCACTTAGGAGAGACTCCTTCTCCAGGTGAAGGGGATCCCCTCCCTTAAAATGGCCTGTCTCCCCCAGCAAGCAGGAAATGGCCCCTCTCCCCCGGCAAGCAGGACAAGATAAGCGAGCCCCTTTAGCTCTAGGCCAGCGAGGGTGGGGGAGACGTGTGGAAGAAGCCTTCAGCTTTGGGGTGAGCTCTGTGTAAACTGACTGAAGTGTGGAAATGGAAACTGGGTGGGGAAGAGTAAGCCGTCCCTATTTGTCCCGAGGCAGCTTTCTCTTAGTCAGGCAGTAGGAGGAGGGCCAAACACTAGTCCCATCACTGTAGCAGCCATGCCCATCTGTCTGTGAGCAGGGGCTGGGGAACATCCACAGGCTTAGGAGGGGAGAGATTGCCCTTCAATCAGGATAAAGAAGCAGGAACCAGCTCCTCTCTTCTCCCCTCTCCCCCCAAGTCTGCCCCTGACAAGTGTTATCGGTCCCTTGTGGTAATGAGCTACTCCCCAAAACCTTTGAGGAACAAGATAATGGGGAGGGAGCTGGGGACAGAGGACCTAGTATTGATGGAATCCCCGAGCCCCCAAAAGATTAAGGTCAAGAGACCGTGTCAGTCAGGCAATAATCATAGAGTCAACAACATTTATTGTATTTTAGGTACTGAGCTAAATACTGGAGATACAAAGAAAAAGCAAAAATCAGTCCCTGCCCTCAAGGAGTTCACATTTTAGTGGGGAAGCTAACATACAAATAATTATGTAAAGCCTAAGAAAAGTGGAAATACTGGAAGGGGTCAAGTTGTTAAGGGGCAGCTAGGTGATGCAGTGGCTAGAGTTTGAGGTCTAAAGTCAGGAATAGTCATCTGAGTTCAAATCTGTCTTCAGACACTAGCTGTGTGAACCTTGGAAGAGTCACCTCGACATGTTTACCTCAGTTTCCTCATCTGTAAAATGATCTGGAGAAGGATATGGCAAATCATTTATCTTTGTCAAGAAAACTCAAATAGGATCACAAAGAGGTAGACATAGCTGAAAAAACAAAATGACCGAACAGCAACAACAAGAAGTTGTTAAGGGATTTAACAGCAAAATAGGATTTTATATTTGATCCTGGAGGTACTAGGGAGCAACTGAAGTTTATTGAGGTGGAATGATATAGTCAGACCTGCACTTTAGGGACATCACTTTGGCAAATGAACCAAAAATGCATTGGACAAAATTGAGAGATTTAATGCCAGAACTGCTATCTTAGTCTGAGGCACAAATGTAGAGAGGACCTCCTTAAATGAAGTCAATTACCAGGAAATAGCTCTAATTTCCAGAGTTCCCATTTTTATATACATTTCCCCGCTGCAGTCATATGTCCAATAAGCAAAGTGTCTCTCATCCTCTCATGTGGTCCTTTGTTGGTTGAGAGGTTTCTTGTCTGGACAAGAACTTTTTGTTGTTGTCTGGACAGATTACTCAGTCAGTGGTGATCCCAGAGGGAAAGGAACACAAGGTTTCTTCCTTCTCTGGCTATAGAAGGAAGCTGGAGGCATGACCCACATGGAAAGGAAAGGAGCTCTGTCCCCCTCCTCCTCCTCCTGCCCATCTCCCTGGTGTAGAGCCAGAAAACAGATGGAAAAAGGACAGACTATTAAAGACAGTTAAGGCAGGGACCAGCCCGGTACTCTGGAATTACTCTAGCAAGTTGTGAGACCAGTGTCCTGGTCAGAAGTTTGAAACTCCAGCCAGCTGAAGGGAGGTGAGACTTGGCAGTAAGAGCCAACCCATGTTCAGGCAGGCCAGCCTTTGCCATCAACAATTTAATCATGATCAGCCTTTAAGAGACTCCAACTCATTCACACCATTGTACTAAGTGAAAGAGACATCTGAATCCTGGAAATCCAAAGAAAAATATTTTTTGAAAAATACAGGGTTTCAAATCTGGCCTCAGACACTTAACACTTCCTAGCTGTTATGACCCTAGACAAGCCACTTAACCCAAATTGCCTCAGCAAAAAAAAGAAAGAAAGAAAGAAAAGAAAAAGAATAATTAAAATTGTTCCCCCAAATAGGTTATCAGCTATGAACATTTAATGAGCTTTTAATGATGAAGAAAAAATAATTAAAATTAGATAAAAAGCCAATCCATCAACAAGAACGTATTAAGTACCTTCTATGTGCCAGAGAGTATACTAAGTACTATAGACAAAACTATAATAGACCTTGCTCTTGATTTTGTCTGTCCTTAGTTTGAAGCATGACTTCAGGGAGATGATGCCATGATTTGCAAATGAATTGGATTGAAGTGAGGGAATGCTGTGCAAAGTCTTCAGCCTTACTTTGTCCCCTGGAGCCATTTGGGTCAAGTAGCAAGATATAGATCAGGAGGACTAGAGATGGCCTTGGATGCAGTGGGAGACCTTGGCCTTTAAAAAATGTCATTCACTTGTTCCTGTCATGTCCAATTCTGAGAGTTGGGGTCTGTGCTTTTCTTGGCAAAGATACTGGAAAAATTACCATCTTTTCCAGCTCATTTTATAAATAAGGAAACTGAGGCAAACTGGGTGAAGTGACTCACAGATAGACATACACACAGGGACACCTGGTAGTAAGTAGCTGGGACCAGGTTAGAACTCACCAAGATGAGTTTTCCATGCCTGGGCCCCTATACAAAATAAATATGAGCTTACTTCAAGAGATCCTATCAGTTGGGGAAATCCAGAAAATCTTCTTGTAATATAAATGGCATTGAGTTCAGCTCTGGTAGGTGTTAATGAGTCTAGAAAGGAGTTTGTTCTCATCATAGGATACAGATTGTCCTAAAGGCATGGAGGTGAGACATACATTACATTTGGGAAACAGCCATTAAGCCAGCTGAGCTGGAACTTAGAATACGTGAAGAATAAAAAATGAGAAACCTAGAAAGGAAGGCAGAAGCCAGATTGTGAAGAGTTTAAAATGGCAAACAGAAGTTAGCATTTTATCCTAGAGACAATGGAGGGCCATAGATGATGATCCAGCTGAGGAGGCTGAGGTCAAGGAAATAGGAGGAGAAGCAAGAGAGAACCTTGTCTCAAAAGCCCAGAGCGTAGAAGTGGAGAGGGTCCTTAGCACTGAAAAAGATAGAAAAAGGCTTTTTTTTTGATTCATTTTAATTCATGGAATAAAACAAACATTTCCATAATATAGTATAATAAAAAGACTATTCATGAAACTGCAAATCTATTATATAAAACTTGCTATTTCTTCTAAATACGTAGAAAAGTTATCATGTAAATTTCTTTTCTTCCCTCCCTCCATCCTAGAGATAGCTACCGTTAGACACACATGTGTGTGTATATGTATGTAAAATCATCTAGATATACTCTATCAGTTCTTTCTCTGTATGCAATGTTTCTCTTCATATGTCCTTTGTAGTTAATTTAGCTATTTATAATAGTCAGAATGACTTATTCACTCAGAGTTGTCCTTAAAACAATATTCCTATTACTGTATGCAGTGGTTCTGCTCATTTTGCTCTTCATTATGTTGTGCAAGCCTTTATAAAATCATCAAACTTATCATTTCTTTTTTAATTTTTATTTATTTATTTATTAAAGCTTTTATTTTCAAAACATATGCATGGATAATTTTTCAACATTAATCCTTGAATAATCATGTTCCAAATTTTCCCTTTCTTTCCCCTACCCCCTTCCCTAGATGGCAAACAATCCAATATATGTTATACCTGTTAAAACATATGTTAAATCCAATATATGTAAACATATTTGAACTCATCATTTCTTATAGCACAGTAGTAGTCCATCACAATCATAAACCACAGCTTGTTCAGGCATTCTCCAAATGGTGAACATCCCATAATTGCCAGTTCTTTGCTACCACAAAGAAAGCTACTATAAACATTTTAGAACATGTAGATCCCTTTCTTTTATCCCTATTCATTTTTGGAAATAAACCTAGTAGCTGAAAGGTTTTGAAAATTATGTAAATAGGGAGGGAAGGGATAGTTGTGAGGGAAATGTGTTAGACAAGACAAGTAAGTTGGTAATAAGAGTACACATGTAGAGGGGCTGGTCTTGGTAAAGATAAAAGATACTTTTCCCCCCCTAGGTAATTGGGGTTAAGTGATTTGCCCAGGGTCACACAGCTAGGAAGTGTTAAGTGTCTGAGACCACATTTGAACTCAGATCCTCTGACTTCAGGAGTGGTGCTCTATCCACTGTGCCAACTAGCTGCCCCTAAAGGCTACTTCAAAAAAAATTAGAGTGGAGTAAAAAAAAAAAGAGGGAGAGGGAGAGACAGAGACAGAGAGACAGAAAGAAACAGAGAGACAGAGACAGAGAGAGAGAGAGAGAGAGAGAGAGAGAGAGAGAGAGAGAGAGAGAGAGAGAGAGAGAGAGTGGGGGATAGTGACAGAGGATTTTGAGATGGAAGAGATAAATTTCATTTCCTCTGTAAAGTATGAGATGGGGTCCTCGGCTGAGAGAAAGGGATTTAATACAGCTTCTGTGGGGAATGCAAATAAGAATTAATTTAGGGAAGGGCAAAAGGATTACCTTGAGGCAGCCAGGGAGGGCACAGTTGAGTAGGCTCCTTCAGCACAAGTTTTGTGGCTTTCTCCAGGGGCATTCAGGAGCCAGTGAACTGAGGCTTGGCCAGACCCAAGTAGCAGTCAGACCCTGGGGGTCATTTAATAAAAAGAGATTCAAAAATAAAGAACAGTAGAAAGTTCAACTAGTTAAGTTCAGGGTGAAGACTGGGGAGGTGGATGAAGAAAATAAAGCCAGAGCAAGGGTGATGAGACCAGGAGATAATTAAGGAATAGAGGGTGTAGAGATTCTTGTGAAGAAGAAAAAGGAGAGGGGGACTTAGGAGGAATGAGATAGATGACTAGGAGGTTATAGCTTGCTGGAGGAATTTCAGACTTCTTGATTGTGGATGGACAACCCTTGTGGGTGTTGGAGAGATTACAGAACATGAGCTTCACTGTGTATGACTAAAGTGGAGTAAAAAAGTATTTGAATGGGGAAGCTAGGTGGTACAATGGCTAGAGCACCAGTCCTGAAGTCAGGAGGACCTGAGTTCAAATCTGCCCTCAGACACTTAACACTTCCTAGCTGTGTGACCCTGGGCAAGTCACTTAATCCTGATTGCTTCAGGAAAAAAAAGTATTTGAAAAGAATGAAGAAATGGAAAACTAGGGTACTTTAAGGAGCATCTACATGGATGTTGAAGGGCTCCTAGTATGAGGACAAAGACTGAGTAGAGAGGGAAGCTGAGCTGGGTAATAAGTTTATCAAGAAAGTAAGAAGATTTTTTAATATGTAATTGGAAAAAAATGAAACCAAAATTTAAAAAAAGAAAGAAAGAAAGGGCCAGGCAAGATAAACAGAAGATAACTTCCACCAGGATCTGGATAGAATAATAAATCAAAATGTGATAAACTTCAGTGGAAGAGAGGTAGCTAAGTAATGGCAACAAAGAGTCTGGGAGTGGTGGTGGGGAGCTTCTTTTGGTGCAGTGTGTTGGGGTGCATTAAGGAGGGTGAATTTAGCACTGGAGAAGTTAGCCAAGGCTCCACTGCCATCATGAAGAAGAAAAAGCAAAAGTCAAAGATGTAGAGGCAGTGGAATGGAGATTGTAGAAGGCACAATGGAAGGGACAGGGCTGGATTAAGAGGTGGGAAAGAGCTGGGATGCAGGATGATTTCAAAAAGGCCTGGAGAGACTTGCATGAACTGATGCTAAGTGAAGTGAATAGAACCAGGAGAACATTGTACACTGCAACAGCAAGATTTTGTGAGGATCAATTCTGATACACGTGTCTCTTTTCAACAATGAGATGATATAGGCAAATTCTAATAGACTTGTGATGGAGAGAGCCATCTATACCCAGACAGAGGATTTCAGGACTGATTGTAAATTACAACATAGTATTTTCCACCTTTTTTATTGCTTGCTTTTTTGTTTTCTTTTTCAATTTTTTTCCCTTTTTGATCTGATTTTTCTTGTGCAGCATGATCAGTGTGGAGATATGTATAGAAAAATCCACATGTTTAACATACATTGGAATAATTGCTGTCTGGGGGAGGGGGAGGGGAGGAAGAAAAATTTGGAACACAAGGTTTTGCAAGGGTGAATGTTAAAACTGCTTTTGCATATATTTTGAATAAATAAAATAAAAAGCTATTATTTAAAAAAAAGAAAGAAAAGAAAGAGCTGAGGTTTATGAGGATGAGAGAACTGAAAATGATAGCATCAGCATCCCATGGAGGTGGTAAGATGGGAAGGAGGTATAACACTGGGACCAGGGAAGGGAAAGGTAGGGGAGTGGTAAGCATGGGGTAGGAATGCAGTAACTGTAAAGTGAGGTTCTCATCAAGAGTCCTAAGAGTAGCTGCAGGTGGAGAGTTAGCTCTCTATCAAGTTCTAGATCAAGGAAACTGAGTCTGGTGTCATAGCATTATGAATTTCGAGCTGGAGAAGCATTTTGTGTAGTTAAAGTCCTGATAACTGTTCTCTGGTCCTGGAACGGGTGCTGGAGGGGTGGGGGGCCAGGTGTAGGAGACTCTAGTTGTGGAGGGGTGGGGCCAGGTGTTGGAAGCTCTGCTCCTGGAAGGGAGGCTGGGTGTTGGAGGTTCGGAGTCCAGAGGGGAAAGGCCAGATATTGGAGGCTCTGTTCCTGAAGGAGAGAGGCCAGGTGATGCAGGCTCTGGTCCTGGGAGGATGGGGGGGGGGGGGGGAATTTAGAACCTGAGTCTGGAAGGGAGGGAGACAGGTATTAGAAGTTCTGGTCTTGGAGGGGAGGAGCCAGGTGTTGGAGTCTCTGCTCCTGGAGGGGAGGGGCCAGGTGTTGGAGGCTCTGCTCCTGGAGGGGAGGGGCCAGGTGTTGGAGGCTCTGCTCCTGGAGGGGAGGGGCCAGGTGTTGGAGGCTCTGCTCCTGGAGGGGAGGGGCCCCTCTCCATCACAAAGGAATGGATCCTGGATACAAAAAGTAAGAGGCAAATTATTTGAAGCTGGTGCTCCCCCTCTCTAATAGAAGCTTAGCCCTGATCCCAGCACAATGTTTAACAGAAGGCTGAGTCAGGCCAGCATCACTCTAGACTTCAGAATAATAGTCTGGGGAAACTATTTATCATACAGGAAAATAGTCAGTCCCTGGTTCCTCAAGATGAGTGATTTGAGCTGCTGACTCTGAAGTCTCATCTATCAGAGAAGAGATATATTGGTCCCTTCTGGTTCTATATCTTTAACACAATAATAAGTATGTGGTAATTAAGTTCATGCAGGTGTACATTATTAAAGGACAGTGACTATTCTATATACCAGTCAGAGCAAGAAAAATGAATTTAAAATGCATTTAGGTTGTATACAAAGAATTCTGTGGCTCCATAGTAACATAGCAAGAAGACTAAGTTGATAAAGAAGGTTATGGGCTTTTTTGCACATCTTTGGAAAAAGGAGAGGTTCTTCTTCCTCTTAGAACTGCTGATGGGCTGTGGTCCTAGAAGCAGAGACCTACATGTGAATCCTAGCTCCACTACCTGAGTGATTTTGAGCAAGTCTTTCTGGCCCTCAGAATCAGGTGTAAAATGGGGAGTTTAGATTAAACCATCTCTAAGTCCTTCCTGCTCTAAGCTAAAAAACTTTTCAGAAACTTGAGTCCTCTTTATCTTGTAGTTCGGTGAGATGGTGTGCTTCCCAGAGCCATGATCTTGATTAATGCAACAGACTAGAGAAGAAGTTTGGGTAAAAAAGTATCTTTTATACAGGATTCACAAGTCTTGTAAGTCTTCCATTATCAATGGATTATCAATGCTCCACCACACCCCAACACTGTTTTTAAAGACGGGATCAGTCACCCTGGTATTTACTTTACATAGTGACTCAAAGTACAGCAAAAAGGTTGGCTGTCCTGGGAAGAAATAAGGTTCATGAAGTTGCCCTCTAGGCCTGCATCATTCTCCTGTCTGATAATCAGGGGCAACAACCTGACTGAAAAGATTTTGCAATGTAGGATTGCTAGGCTCATATTAGCATGGGGCAGTAACCATGCTTCTCTATTGCATCTTGCTGTTACACCCTGGCAAACAAAAAGCAAATCACTCACTTCCAAGAAAAGTCACAGTAAAAGTGAAGGGAAAAACAAGGCCATGTAACACAGGGAAGAAAGTTTGGCCTTGAAATCAGGGAAACCCAAGCTCAAATTCAGTAATTAATACTTGAGATGGTTATATTTTCTTGAAGAAGAGTGTTGGAAGACTCTGTTGTGAGCACTGAGCAATATCACACAAAATGAAGTTAACCAATTCTTTTTTATTCTTTTTAAAAAAAATTAATTATTTTAACACCTGTTGACTTCAACATCTTGGTTCCACCCCTCAAATTAATTATTTTTAACATTCATTTTTGTAATTTCAAGTTCCAAATTCTCTCCTTCCCTCCAGTTTCTCCCCTCACTCATTTAGAAGGCAAATCATGTGATATCCATTATACATGTGAAGAATAGACTGGCTCATATGACAACTTTGTCTTTTCCATAAAAAACTTTTAAATTTCAATTTTATTTTTAAAATAAATTCTCTCTCTTCTCCCATTCTTATCGAAAAGGTAAGAAAACTAAAACCAATTGCAAATATGTATATACATGTAGAACAGATTTCCTTATTAGTCATATTCCAAGGGGAAAAAAGAGAAAAAAAGAAATTGAAGAAAATATGCTTTATGCTATACCCTAAATTTATCACATCTCTTTCTTGAGTTGGTTAGCATGCTCTATCATGAGTCCTTTGGAATTATGATTAGTCATTGTGTTGATCAGTTATAAATATCTTTATGAGAATGTTCTATGCATACATTGAGTGCATTCCTGACAAACTTATGAGAATGAGGTAGTTGAGCTTTTGAAGATGTTCTCCTATGGCAAACTACTATTTGATAGTCATGCATCTGGCTGAAAACCATAAGTAACATAAGCTATTTCTCTAATTTTTTTGTGGTTTAAGCAACAATAAATCATTTGACTCAACAGAACAAAATGAACTTTAAAAGCTTTTCTTTAAAGAAAATGTATTCTCTGTACTGGTTTGTAGCAGATATAATTACAGGAATAATTTTGTCTGACAGCACACTAAGAAACAACATCAAGCAAACCAATAGACAAAGTTCAGTTAAGTTGCTTTTCAAGTCACAAAGGACATCTTACATAAAGTCAGTGTAGAAGATGGTGACAAAAATTTCATCAGTTCATCAGTACTTTTTTTTTTTTTTTTGCTGATGCAATTGGGGTTAAGTGACTTGCCCAGAGTCACACAGCTAGGAAGTGTTAAGTGTCTGAGATCAGATTTGAACTCAGGTCCTCCTGACTTCAGGACTGGTACTCTATAATTCTTCAGTTCTTTAAACACTACAAAGTATACCTCAATGAATGAATGAATGAAGTATTTATTAAGTGCTTACCACTGTGCAAAAATACTATGCTAAGTTCTGTTAATAAAAATAGAAAAGTCAGACAATCCCTTTTCTCAGGGAATTCACATTCCAAAATCGGAGACAGTACATAAGGTAAGGTTCAGTTGCTAGTCAGATGGAAAGGTCCTATGGTATTTAGATAATGGTAATGGTTCTCCTTTACTACAATTCCTATTGATAAAATATCAGTTTCTAAGAGGGAAAATTTTTCTGTGCCAAGGACTTAATGAATGAAATCCATAGTCACTCAGAAAAGGTAGGCCAGCTCTTAGTTTAACTAACTGAAAAAACAAAATGAGTGAAAACACACATCAAGTGCATTTGAACAGGGCATTGAGTTAATATATCATTTAATATCTCAGAAAGGTGCTGTGAATGGATGATTGGCTAGATCCAAAATATAGAGGAGAAGGTTGGCATAGATTACATTCAGAACTGGGAGGATGATTTTTCAGCATTTTCATTGACCCCAATGTGTTTGCAGTTGAGGAAGCCCATACTTTCAACAATACTATTATTTTGGTGATGTTTTATGTCCATAAATCATGAAACAAATATCACAATGTAAGAAAAACAAAAACAAAATTTCATGAAACCCAAAGACTAATGGAAAGATGCATGTAGAGAGTCAGTAGGCCATAGAGTATTATCAATAATGAGTTGCCTAAAATCATCACCATACTTAAAAAGGGCCATACTTAAAAAGAAAAGGATGTATATAAATCAGGGTGAAAGACAATTATACCATTCTCTTTAGGTTTTCAAGACCTCTCCTTCAAGACCTTCTCCTAGTTCTTCTCCTATTTATCTGATTTCTCCTTCTCTGTTCCTTTTTCTGTATCTTTTTTCCAGATTATGTCTGCTAACCCTGAATATCCCACAAAATTCTATCCTGACTCCTCTTCTTCTAAACTATTATATTTGGTGATCTCATCAGCTCTCATGGATGCAGTTATCATCTCTATACGGATGATTCTCAAATATATTCACATAGCCTCAACCTCTTCCTAGCATCCAGTCTTGCATGCCTATTATAAATCTCAAATTGGATATTTTATAGATTTGGTAAATTCAAGATGTTAAAAATTGAAATCATTATCTCCCCCCAAACTCCCCCCCAATAAAATTTTCATTCTTTCAATATTTCTCCATTACTGTCAAGGGTACCACCATCCTCCCAATTACCCAGGCTTGAAACCCAGATGACATCTTTGATTTTTTTTATTCTCTCACCCTCCTCTCCATATCCAATCTGTTGCCAAGATCTGTCAATATTATCTTTGTGCTATCTCTTGCTTATACCCTCCTTCTCCTCTGGTACTGCTACTATCACCTCATGACTAGACTATTAGCCTGCAGCTGGGTAGCCTGACACAACTCACTCCAGTCTATTCTCCAATGAGCTGCCAAAATGATCTTCCTAAAGTACAGATCTGATTACATCACCCCTTCTGCCCCACTCCCAGTGGCTTCCTATCACCCTGAGGATCAAATACAAAATCCTCTGTTTGAGCATTCAAAGCCCTTTATAAACTTGTCCTGTTTCATTTTCTTTCAATTATTCTGCTTGACTCCATAAACATCATGCCTTCCCCCAAGATAAACTCATTACCTGAAATCTCATCATCATGATGATTGACTCATCTTTGGTACTCAATACCATCTAGCACATAGTAGGAGCTTAATAAATGTTTATTCCCCCCCACTAGCCTTCTTATACCATTCCATTCTTCTTATATCTCCCCCATGTACTCTTGAAACCAATGATACTATCTCCTAGTTGTTCTATGAACATGATACTCCCTTTTCTTGGTGTGGGGTATTTTTTCTGGCTGTCTCCCATTCCTGGAATTCTTCCCTTCCCCATTCTGTGTGACTGCATAAGTTTGCTTTCTGTCTCCCTTCTTACACAGTGAGGATCTTCTTGAGAAAAGAGATTGTATTTTTGCCTCTCTTTATATCCCCATTGCTTAGTACAGTGTCTGGCACATAGTAGGTATTTAATAATTGTTAACTAACTGACTCATTGACTGAATGCCAAATTCTCCAAGGGCAGATGGCAATTTGAAAGATCAGCACCCAGCTGAGAGTCAACTTTCCAGGGAGAAAATAAGACAAAGAATCAGTGTAGTTGTTATCCTGGAATATCTAAATGGAATTCTGGTCTTGGCAGGAAGCCATGAGGAGGACCAAAGCCAGGTTCAAGATAGAACATTCCTTTCCTACCTCTGTCTTTAGAGAGTGTTGTGAGACCTAGGTCAAAGACACTTAATGAGATGTTTAAGCCAGTTGATTTCTCCCCCATTTTCCTCCAATGTGTGAGGTCAGAACATCTGTCCTTTCTCCCCAAATTCAAGTCTTCTAAGAGGTAATGACCAAGAAAACTCTAGTTGGGGCAGCTAGGTGGCACAGTGGATAGAGCATCAGCCCTGAAGTCAGGAAGAAGTCTCAGACACTTAATACTTCCTTCCTAGCTGTGTGACCCTAGGCAAGTCACTTAACCTCAATTGCCTCAGCAAAAAGCGAGAAAAAAGAAAACTCTAGTTTTCAAATTTCTATTTACACATATCTCACTCATCAATTTTTTTAAATGGGACAGTCATTGAATAGATGGATAGATGAATGAATTAAGGAAACATCACGGGGAAAAGTGAAACAATTTTTGTATCAATATATATTATGTTTTAAAAGCAATTTTCAAAGCACTTTCTCATTTGCTGAACCTCCCAATAACCCTATACAGTAGATAGAATGAGCATTATGTTGACATTTTACAAATGAAGAAACAAAGCAAATAACTTTAACTTTCACCTCTACTGAAATAACTCCAAATCAAGAATTCCAGCAAGGGGTACTTGTCTAAGCTTCAGTCTCATCACTGCCTGCTGAACATTTGCTTTCACCTAGACACCCTGCTGAAACCTCTTCCTCACCCAAACCAATCTTTCTCTCTAGATTTGTTTATTTCAAAACCCAAGTCTCCAAAACCAATTTTCCTCTCTAGATTTGTTTATTTCTGTCAAAGATGATATGATTTTCCCAGTCACTTGAAGGTTCCTCCCAATCTTTCTTTTCATTGCCAAGTTATAGCAAGTCTTCCTCTGAATGATTCCCACTAATGTTGCCTCTACCACATTTTTAGACTGTAGTAATAGTCTCCATCTCTGACCCTTTGTTTTTCTCTCATTCCAATGTCACCAGCCATTTTAACCACTTATCTAAGTCCTCTGCTTCCTTCAGGACTCAACTGGCATCCCAGTTTTAGACAAGCCTTCCTTAAGAGCCATAACCTCTTCCTCTGAATCATAGCAGTACCTCTTAGCAGGCACCTGTAAAAATGAGCTGGAGAAGACACTTTAGTGGCAAAGACACTTAAGTGTCTTCTCCAGCTCATTTTTACAGGTAAAGAAACTGAGGCAAACAGGGTTAAGTGATTTGCTGAGGGTTGCATAGCTAGTAAGTGTCTGAGGTCAGATTTGAACTCAGGAAGATGAGTCTTCCTGACTCTAGGGGTTCTATCCACTGTGCCACCTTGCTGATTGGGTACCACTTTCTTTTGTTACATTTTGAATATACCTATTTTCTCAACTAGATTATAAGAGGTTGTGTCTTGTCCTGCTTTATAAAGGAAATGAGTAGCTCAAGGATTCTATCTGCCTCCATTTCTCAACTTCTAATCTTAATATCTATATGCCTTAGTTTTCTCATCTGCAATTTCAGTTTTTTACAGTTGTGAGGTTGCAATGAGATATTTGTGAAGTATTTTGCAAACCTTATAGTGCTAAAAAATGCTAGCTACTATAATAGTTATTGCTGAAAATGAAAGAGAAGAGGAGAGAGGATGAAGCTGCTCTCAATGGTGTTGACTCAAGCCCAGTCACAGTTGCAGGTGGATGAGCATCAGGATCACTATTATAACGGGGAGCAGACAGATGTGTAGCCCAACAAGAAGAGCGAATAATTCCATCAGCTCCAGTCATCTGCACTGTCCTGTGATTGGGTGACTGAGCAGCTGCTAGTGGGTTGATCTGCTTCCTCTGTCTAACTGAGCAGCCTCAAGGTCCCCCTAGGTTCAGCCTTGCTGGCTTCATCAGAGACAGAGAAAATGAAAATCTTATTGCACCTCCCCAGGAGGGAGAAGTGAAAATACACACACACACACACACACACACACACATTTTCTTTCTCTCTCTGTTTCTCTCCTCTTTTCTCTCTCTTCTCTCTCTCTTTTTCTCATATTCATATATAAAACTTATATTGATTATAAATGCATGTGCATAAAATGTATGTAATATGTGTTTATATGGATAGATAACATATATAAACATGTATAAAAGATGTCTCTATAAGAAATATGTGTATATATTTTAATTTTTTACTAGAGGAGGTTCAACTAAGGTTTTCATCTTTCAACAATTTCTACTTAACTCAGTCCTTGGTACCTAGCGGGTGCTTAATACATATTTATTGATTGTTTTTATACCTCTATACATTGTTGTTGTTCGGTCATTTTTCAGTCATATCTCTTTGTGACCCCTTAATAAAGATACTAACGTGGTTTGCCATTTCCTTCTCCAACTCATTTGACAAATAAAGTTAAGTGATTTGCCCAGGGTCATATAGCTAGTATATATGAGGCCAGATTTGAACTTAGGAATCTTCCTGACTCCAGGCCCAGCATTCTATTTCCTGTGCCACCTACCTGTCCACATAAAGATATTAACATGTATATAAAATATATATTTATATGTATGTAAATACACCCACAAAGACATTCAATTTTATCTTTTACTCCTCTCCTCTCTGCCCTCTCCCCTTCCTCCCTTCCATGGGACCCAGTTTCTCCCATCCCCTCTACCTAGAATAGTGCTGCTGTTCTCTCTTATATTTTCCAAAATTTCCTTCTGTGCTTCAGGGACCCAAGATTTCATCATTGTGGGCACTCCCTTTCCCCCTGAAGGTCAGTATCCATCTAAGCAGACAGCTTTTGAATGAGGAGCAATATTTAAGTTTCTTTACCTGCTGGCCAACTCTCTCAGGTGATGAGCCTTACTCCAAACTCAATGAGGCTGTTTCTAGGACAACAAAGGTGGAGTCTATTTTTGGCTTGTGTGCAAAGCCTTTCCAGTTTGGAAAGACCTGTTAGAGCTTGCACTTAACTTCCAGAACCTTCGAGAAGGCAAGATCATCTCCATACCACGAGGTTTTAGGGAAGGATTTTAACCAGCAATACATTAGTGTTTTACCAAGAAAAAAGAAAAAAAATAGAAAAGGGGAGGTGAAGAGATGGAATGTGAGATGGTAGGAAAATTGGCAAAATTCTCTTTCCACAGCAATAATTCTGGTATTTGGAGAAATCATTGAAGGAATATTCTTCACAAGTGAACTGGAAACCTGGAGAAATAAAGTTACTAGACTACTATGTACATTAAGTCAAAGTTCATAGGAAACTTAAGAAGGAAAAGAATCTTAAAAGTCAGTCAATATCTTCATTTTACAGATAAGGAAATTGAGACCCAGAATGTCTAACAGACTAGCTGAAAACCTCAGAGCCACTAAGTGGTATAGTATGGATTTGAGCCCAGGGTTTTCCACTATACTGGTTATTCAGTGTATTGAGTTTCAGCTCTGGAGTTAGGAAGACCTGAGTTCAAATTTGGCCTCAGACTCTTATTAGCTGGGTGATTGACTCTGGGAAAGTCACTTAACCCTGTTTGCCTCAGTTTCCCCATTTGTAAAGTGAGCTGCAGAAGGAAATGGCAAACCATACAGTATCTTTATCAAGAAAACCCTAAATGGGTCAGACATGACTAAAGTGGAACAGTCTGAAGAGAAAGATGGGTGGGGAGAGACACTACTATGCAGGGTGGTACAGAATATCATCAGAATTAAGTTCATGTCTTTTCTCTACCATTATTAGACATTAATCTATGATGTAATAATTTAATTAACAGATATCAAGCAAATCAGGTTTCTCATCTAGAAAACAGAAGGATCAGACTTAGATCTTCCATAAAGTCCCTCCCTGCTCTACGTCCTTTCAGGTTACAATTCTTCCTCATGATTTGTTCCTTCTCTGCCAGTGCAGAGACAGGTGGGTGAACTATCCACAGTCTCCTGGTCTCCCACCTAGTTTGGAAATTCTTCAGAAAGTTTTAGTTCCTTTGGATCCCTTCCAAGAATGTCCAAGTGCAATCTGATGAAACCAAAGCATGATTTGGATACTTTAGTAACTCACATACACAACAGCTTCCTATCATTACTTTAACAGTTTCCCATCTGCTTGACTTGTAAGGAAAATGATATTGCCTGCCCATGGGAGCTATAGTTTGTGGATGTGCCCAGACGAGATTTTTATGTACTCCTACCCCTCATCCTTTCCCTATATCAAAGAACTATGATTAAGAGAAACAAGCCTACCCAATGGCCATGTGCAACAAGGTATCTGTGGAGCTATATTTCACCAATGAGTGTCCTAAAGTCAAAATTCAATCACTTAATTTTACACATGAGGAAACAGGAGGCCAAGAAATGTGAAATGACTTTTTAAAAATGAATTAGGATTCAAATCCAGGTCCTCTGACTCTTAATCTAAAATCCTTTCCTGATGCAGCTCTTCTGGAAAATACATGAATTAATGGTTGATCCTTCAGCCATTAATGACTCATGTCCATGAGTTTTCCCTTTGTTTAGCTTGTCAGGTTGGTAATATTATTTTTTTTTCAACTCACTAGAAGCTACTATGACTCCTAACAACCTTATAAGCAGTTCTGAGTTTTAGAAAACTATTTTAGAAACTACCTGTTGCCACTATTCACGACTGCCTTTGTCTGAACTTCTTTCAGAGGAAATCAGGTCTAATACTCCTGGTTTGGGCCAATGGATCACAATCTTGCTCCCCTGATGAGAATAAGTTTCCAGGAGAGGTCCCAGGCCATTTCAAATTGAAGTGCCAAACGTTCTTGAAGCAGACGCCTGATTGAGTGGGCTAATTTGGTGGTGTGTTTTCCTAAACAGGGGTTCCTTGAAGAAGAGAATGAGGCTGTCAGCCCACTGGCTGAGCTAATTAAAGATCACAGGCAGCTGAAGGTTATTCCAACCCGAGTAAATAGGAACATCAATGGGACACAGATTAATGAGAGTCTCTAACCAATTTATGAAAGGCTCTCTCCTTCACAGGACTCTGGGTGTCCTCTGGGACCCTCTTCATCTCTACCCCTCCTCCTGTCATTTTTTTTTTATTTTTACTGAAAGATGGACCTATAGATAAATTATGGAAATATAAATAGGGTATATGATAACTCATGGACTAGAGCATAACCAACCTGTCAGGATCCTTTAGACTGTTTCTTATAGGTTCTGCTAATTACTAGCTGTGTGACCTTGAACTAGGAAAGAGAATAAGCATTTATACAGTGATAACTATGTGTCAGGCACTTTGCAAAATGCTTTTTCAAATATTATTCCATTTGATCTTCACAGTAGTTCTGGCAAGGAGGATATTGTTATCCTCATTTTGCAATGGAGGAAACAGAGGCAGAGTGGTAAGCGATTTTCCCACAGTCACACAGCTACTAAGTATCTGGGCAAATATTTGACTCAGTTCTTCAAGTGTCTAGGCCCTGTATCCCTAACTACCTTTAACTAGGTATGCATTCTGTCTCTATGAGCCTTAGTTTCTTCATCTATAAAATGAGAAGGTCCATCCTGTCTTCAAAGCTTTTGTTTGATACTATGATCTAGATCCATATAGGGTCTTATCAAAGACTACAAATCCTTGATGCTATAGGAGATAAGTATTGCTTTCAGAGCAAAAAAAGCTATCAAGCTCCTCAGCTAACCTTGAACTTGTTCTTAAATTATTTTCTCAGGAGACTGGGGCTCTCTTGAGTAGATAACAGAATCATGAGCAAGGTAAGACTTTAGAGATCTTCCGGCCCAGAGGTTCTTAATTTGGGTTCTATGAATAGATTTCAGAGTAATTATGAATTGACATGAGAAAAATGCCACGTTAATTTGAATATGATTTGTTTCCTTTGTAACTCCTTGTATTTAACTTTTATGCATTTAAAACTATTACTCTGAAAAGGAGTTCATAGATTTCATCAGACTGCCAGAGCAGTCCATGACAAAAAATAAATAAATAAATTTAAGAATTCCCTGCTCTAGCCTAATCAACTCATTTTATAAATGAACCAGGCAATATGGTGTGGTATGCCCAAGATCAGACAGCTTATAAATGGTGAAATTAGGGTTTGAATCTAAATGTTCCAACTATTAACCCCAGGTTTCCCCCCCTACTACACCATGAAGAAAGTCTCTGCTGGAAGTGTTTTTTGGGAGATGAAAGCAAGGTGGAGAAGATTCTTAAAATAGTCAATGATTTCTATAATCTTGACTGATGGCACATTGCACAGAGAACCCAAGGGCTTTAATAAAAATTCATTCCTCTTGCTCTTTCAACAGAGCATCAACTGAAAACACACCCCACAGACTGGATGGGAAGTCAAACATGATATATGATAAGGAGACTTGCTTTGAGCAAAATTGTGAAATCTAACCAGAACCTACATGGTCCTTTTTAAAGCCTCTCCCTTCTCTTTGAATAAGTTCCTGCCTCACCAACACCAGAAACCAAGTGGTTGCCCATGGTTCCTTACTAGGATTCCTCCATGAAAACCTGTTCTCCCCAAATGATGCTCAGCCATCAGAATGCTCAAAGTCTTTCTATTCCTTCTTTTTCTCATCCACCCACCATCCATCCATCCATCCCTCCATTCTTGCAGTCATCCCTACAATATATGTTAAGTTCTTTTTTTATTGTTCCTCATTTATTATGTGTTGAAGCCTGTTCACATCTACCATGCTCTTTTCATTGCTCCCTGGAGCTTCACTTTGAATTCTTTAGATACTAGAGTATCCTACAACTTGCAATTGTACATCATTGTCTAGAGGCAGGACTTGAACCAGGTTTTCCTAATTCTAGATAAAAAATTCTAACCCCTAAAATACTCTGCCTCTTGATTCAATTCAATTCAACAAATATTAAGTATTTAACATAGTAGGCTATGCACAAAGTATTATTCTAAATATTGGGGATACAAAAACAAAAATAAAAGTAACCCATATTCTGAAGGAAAATATTTTCTGTGGGGTAATATAACATGTAAACAAATAATTAAACTAAAAATTGAAATGATTAGAGACATTTCAAATTAAGAAAACAGAGTATGGTGACAGATTAGATATTGGAAAATTCATTCATATACAAAACCATAATAACTGGAATATTTTTTATTAATTCAAATTAAAAAATTATTCCAGTTTATTATGGTTTTGCATACTGAGAAAAAGAGTAACTGCAATGCTGGAAACTGGAAAAATTAGTGTGAGAAAACCTCTTTGTCGTGATTATTGTCAGACTTATTCCAATTTCAATTTTTGACTTCTACCCAAATTGTCATCTTGGTCCTTTGCCCTTAAGTTATTTGGATTTCTAAATACTCTCTTTATTTTTTAAAAATGTTAATAATAGCTTTTTATTTTCAAAATACATGCAGAGATAGTTTTCAGCATTCGCCCCTGCGCAGAACCTCGTGTTCCAAACCTTTCTCCCTCCTTTTCCTCCACCCCCTCCCCTAGACAGCAAACAATCCAATATAGAGTAAACCTGCAATTATTCTATACATATTTCCACATTTATCATGCTGAACAAAGAAAGTTAGACCAAAAAGAAAAAAAAATGAGAAAGAAAAAAGCAAGCAAACAACAAAAAAGCAAGTAAACAACAACAACAAAACATTATAAATATTCTCTTTAAAATGAAAAGAAAATTTGGAAAGTAGGGGATTGACATGGCCAGATCTGGGCCTTAGGAAAAGCATCTTGTCAGCATTATGCAAGATTGGGGAGGGCAGAAATTGAGACAAGGAGAACAATTAAAAGACTATTTTAATAGTCTATTGGAAAGGTGATGAAGGCTTGATCCAGGTGGTATCTGTGTGAATGAAGACAAGTGAGAAATGTTATAGAAATAGAACAAGATCTGTCAACTAATTGGATATGTGGGATAGAAGTCAAAGATGATACCAAGGTTACAGGCCTGGGTGATTAGAAGGATGATGATATCTTGGACAGTTAGTAGGACAGTTAATAGGAAGTTTGGAAGAAGTTTTGGAAGTGTGTGAGGAAATTTAAGTTCTGTTTTGAACATTTTAAATTTGAAATATCTATAGACATCCAGCTTGAACCAATGGGCAGTTGATGATGTAGGACTGGAAATCAGTTGAAAAGAATAGGATTGGATATAGAACTGGGAGTCATAAGATGATAACTGAGATAATACACAGAGATAATTGAATTCATGGAAGCTGATGAAATATCCAGGAAAGAGAGTATAGTGAGAAAAGATAACAGAATCTTGGACTATATCCAAAGATAGTAGGTATGGTTTGAATAAAAACCCAGCAAAGTAGCCAGAGAAAGAATAATTAATCAGATAGGTAAGAGAAACAAGAAAAGAACAGTGTCATGAAAACCTGTGGATTAGAGTATTTAGGATGAGAGGATGCTCAATAATGTCACTAGTTTTAGTGAGGTAAAGAAGAATGAGGATTGAGAAAGGGTCACTACATTTGGATGGACTGCTAGATGGTCTAGAAAGATAGAGTACAGGGCCTGGAATCAGAATATTCCTCTTCCTGAGTTCAAATCTGGCTTCAGATTACTAGCAGATGTGTGACCTCAATCAGATTATTTATTCCTGTATGCTTCAGTTTCCTTATCTAGGGAAGGAAATGGCAAACCACTCCAGGATCTTTGCCAAGAAAACCCCAAATGGGGTCATGAAGAGTTAAAAATGACTGAACAACAACACAACAATACTACATTTAGCAACTAAGAGGTTGCTAGTAACTTTGGAGAGAGTTGTATGTACTCTGGAAGCCACACTACAAAAGATTTAGAAGAGAAGAAATGGAAGCACTGAGTACAAATATTCTTTCAAGGAGTTTAGCTGAGAATGAAGAAAGGAAGGGAACAAGTGTTTATAGGCCTTTGCCTATTATGTGCCAGGCACTATTCTAAGAGTTTTACAAATGCTGTCTCATTTGAATGTGAGCAAATATTTAGGACAATAGTTAAAAGGATCAGGGAAGGGATAGAGCAGTAATATCCTTTGTTGTTTAGTCATTTTTCAGTCCTGTCTTACTATTCATAACCATATTTGGGATTTTCTTGGCAGAGATACTGGAATGATTTGCCTCTTCCTTCTCCAGATCATTTTATAGATAAGAAAATTCAGCTAAACATGGCAGGGTGACTTGCCCAGGATCACACAGCTAGTTAGTATCTGAGGCCAGATTTTGTCTCATGAAGATGAACCTTTCTAACTCCAGTCCCAGCACTTTCTTCATTCTGCTATTTAAGTGTTCAGTAGTATCTACTAATATTTTCAAGAGTGAGATTTGGGAATGATTGCCAAAGCATCAATAGATTAAGAACGATTAAAGATTACAGAGTGAGAGAATGATAGTGGGGAAAATCTTCTGGAGAAGATGGAAAAGGATGGGATCCAGGATACATTCAGAAGGGTTGACCTAGCTGAGAAGAATTCCCTCTTCATTAGAAACTAGAGCCAAAGAAAGAGATAGGGGAAGATGATGTACAATGAGGGGAGGGGAAGAGGGAGTTTAGAGAGTATGGTAAAATTTGTGGTAAAATATGAGGCCAGATTGCCAGCTAACAAAGTTAAAGGAGAGGGTGCTGGGGGAGGCTTGATGAGAGAAGAGGTTTGGAATAGCCTCTTTGGGTGAGCATGGGTTATAAAATCAATTAGGAAGGAATCCAAGGATGGCCTTGCTGCCATGAGGGCTCAGCTGAGGTTAGACAACATATATTTGTAGTGAACCCATTTCCATGACTCCCTCCAGCTTCATTAAATGACATGTGAATTAAAGTGAAGGAGACACTAGTGGGAAGGATCCAGTTCTGGGGTTTTGGAGACATATTGAGTAAGGGATTCAAGAGTAGAGGAGGGTGGAAAGCTTAGCTGGTTCACTATTGGGCTGAGATAGGTAAGGGAGGAGACTGTCTGTAACAAAAGATTTGGGACCAAAAAGCACTGGAAGGATTGGTGATCATAGTGAGGACAAAGATTGGATTTAGAAATAATTAGGCAGAAGAATTGAGTTTTCTTCTCTTATTATTATTAATAACTATTAATTGAGATTAAGATTTTCCCTTTTTTGTTTTCTCATTGAAAAATAAGCCCCTTGTAAGTTATTCAACTAGCATCTGAAGGACATTGCTAAGAACTGAAATTGCCCAAATCTCCAGGGTATGTGCTTTTCCTTACAAACAGAATTCTAAGGGAGATCGTGCCCTTAGGAAATAAGCCTCTGACTTTGAAACCATAGACTTAGGAGTGAGCTAGGTTATAAAGGGGAAAACCAATCAGTGAGCTCTGGGTAGAGATAGATTCTTTTGCCCAGATTGCTGGAGGGGCTGAGTCTCATGATGAGGTCACACTCTCAATAGGAGGAGCTAAAGACTTTTTGCCCACATTCTTATCAATATGTCTACCCCCTTATTAACTGTTAACCACTCAGAGTTAATTTCCACCCTCAGGTACTCAAAGGCTTTTTAAGCATTCAGAGGCCCCTAAGATTCATCTTTGGTTTAAAAGAAAAAAAATTAAATAATCATCCTTTTATTAATTATTCACTAGGCATAATTAACAAAATTACTAATTACCCAGAACTAAGGGTCTTGAACTTTTTTTTTTCCTGAGGCATTTGGGGTTAAGTGACTTGCCCAGGGTCAATTGTCTTGAACTTTTTAATGGTCACAAAGACATAAGGAGAGATGGATTGATGGGAATGAGAATTTACAATATTTGAAGGAATGTCAATATTTACAATAAATTTACAATTTAACAGTATTCTGGTAAGAGTGCTGGTGTTGGGATGAATAGGAAGACTGAGACAGGCACTGAACTCATTGAAAAAGGAGAGAGAATGTCTCAGAAGTGACAAGACAAAAGCCACCAAGATATGGATTGGGTGATAAATTTGGATAGGGTGAAATCTTTAAGAAAAAGAAGTTGCTGAGTAATGGCAAAGAAGAAGAATTGGAAGTAGCAATGAAGATTGAGTGGTACTGCAACTCCCATATCTATCTGGACAAGTGGGTGGGGGGCTGAGAAGGAAGGATACAAGCATTTTTAAAAGTATCCTTTGAAGTGCTTACTATGTGCCAGGCACTATGCTAAGCACTTTACAAATATCTCATTTGATCCTTTGAGCCTGGCACACAGTAAGCACATAATGGATGCTTATTTCCTTTCCTCCCTTCCCTATTGTCTCAAATTTTCTACTAGCTTGTATGTTTATTGATGGCAAACACTGTGGCTTGCTTATTTTTATAGGCACTCAACATTCAACTCCTGTTTGTTCAATGAGTGATTCAATATAGAAATATTAACCTTTTGTACATAGAAGGATAGGCTAAGTAACAGAGATTTGACCAGGATTGGAGGTAAAAACCAAATCATCTGATGTCCAATTCTGTGATGACAATCTACTTCTTAGAATTTGGGGTGGCTCAAAGCCTGGAAGGCTTCTTACTAGTCATTATACATAGATAAAACAGAAATGAGGACTTGGGAGTAGAGTACTAAGACCTTGTCTCCCATCATTAGTTTTTATTCTGGCTCAAGTTCATTTATATTCTAAATCGAGGGGATTTGGGGAGTTTATAATCCCATATCAGATATTTGTTAGGAACAAAGGTGTACAATTCAGCCCCAGATCATCTGGATTTAAGAGAATCAAATTCATCTTAGCCTAAGAGCAGCTTACTGGCTTTTGTGAGGATAGGTGTAAGACTCTTAACTATTCCTGAAATAGACATAACCTACCCTCATTCAGAAAGGCTCCCCTAGTCAAGGGGAGTAAAGTTGGCCTACAGATGTCCCTGAAAAGATGAAGTCCAGAAGCTTGTAGCAGAGAAAGCTCAACTATTATGGGACCAGGAGATATGCCCACCAGAGACCAGGAGATCAGTGAAGTGACACATTTGGCAGAGACACAGAGAATAGATCAACAACCCTGTAAAATCCGAGATGTGAGTTGCTCACAAGTATGTCCCATACATGTGTTCTCTATGCAAGTACTTTTCTTTGAAAGTCCCTAGCGGTGTCCACTTTTCACCCTTATTTATGGAAGCTTATAGCCCAGTTTTATGGAGCTCATATAAAGTTTACTGCACCAATGGTAGCTCTTCAGCTGTGATTTTAAATTGATAAAAGACCCATGGAGTACCTTAAACTTGGAGTAGATTTTCTGGGGCTCCACATGTGAGAACTGGGTGCTGCAGGTGTGACAGCATCACAAGATTTTTTTTTTAATACCTAGAGGAAACCTTAGAGATCAGTTAGTCCAATCCCTTTTTACAAATGAGGAAACTGAGGTCCAGGGAGAAAAAGTCAGTCTTTCTGATACATATTTTCAGAGAACAAAATTTCCAGAAAATATATAACACTTAACTTATGTAGAAACACTATCTTTCCTGAGAATATATAACTCTTAACTTATGTAGAAACACTATCTTTGTTGGATAACCATTCAAATGGGTGGAATTCTACAATCAACCTACATTTATATGTGTACTGTGTGCCAGGCACCATGCTTAAGAGCTAGAAATGCACATATAAGCATAAAGAAAGAGCTTGCATTTTAATAGGAGAAGACAACGCAGAAAAGGAAACTGAAGAGTAGATGTAGTGGGTGGAAAGACACATTAGAGAAAATCTAGGGCAGCATGGAAAAGACTAAAAACATGGCTGGTCTAGATGACTTCCTTAAATGGAGATTCTGGGAAAGACCTCCAATCAAAGGGAGAGACCCCTGAGACTGAGAATACTTCTAACGTGAAATGTGGGAGTGAGAATCCAGGATGAAAAGGTTTCCAAGGCATTGGGAGAAGTCTGAAGTGCAGGCTGGGACAGTCTGGAAAATGTCTGACCAATCAATTTGAGATTAGTGTGGACTTTTTGCAAAAAGGTTCCTATAGAGGTGGATATGCACACTTTGCCTTTCCTGAAAGGATACAGTTTTGATTTTAATTTAGTAACTTAGTAATTAGAGTTTCTTCCAAGACGCTTTGTAACTGAGAATCCAAAAGGATACATTCTTGTAGGTGAGTTGCCACTTTCCCTTAGTCTATAAGAGCTAACTATGTAATATTCCTTGTCTCTTTCCCCTTTTTCTTTCTCCATGTTCTCCCACCCTTTATTCTCTAGACCAAAATACAGTAAGTGGGGTGATAGGAAGATTTATCTCTCCTCACTTTCCCGGATGTTGAAAGGCAATTCTTCATTTGGGTTTTTACCCCTTACTAAGTAAAACTCAGGGTGAAGATAATTAAAGGAATTTTATTAGAAGACCATCCCATCAAAGTAGCAACATACTGATGGGCTGATCACTGAAGATCAGCAATGGCATCAAAGTGGGGACAACTTTGATAGAAAACTTAAAGACATCCAGAAAAATCCACCTCAGCAAAAGAGGCTGCATCTCAGTTCCTCCCCAAGATAACATGACCATTGGCCGGTAGGAATACTGTGACAAAGAGCAGGCGCTAGAGGAAGCTGCAGACCTGTGTCTCTTTCTCCACCAGAGAATACTAATTGATAAGCAGGGCTGGGAAAAATAGGTAACTGAGTCAACATAACCTTCAACAGGAATAGAATACAGTGGCTTGTAGGAGAAGCAAATACTAAGTAACCTATGCTTGCCTTCCAGGATTATTGTGAAAATCAAATGAGATAATTGTAAAGCACTTAGTACAGTGTGTGGCACATAGTAATTTATGTATAAATATTAGCTATTATTATTGGGTGATCCTCAAAATAGAGGTCATGGATCTCTGGCTCCGTTCTTTCTCTGTTTCCTTTTGAGTCAGAGAATAGCAATCTTAAGAATGGAGTTTTTGCAGCTCTGGGAGTTACTTTTTATGTAATACTGAATTTAAGAATTCCAAACATAGGAATAATTCCCAAGTTGGAAAGTCGGGTACTGGACAATCAAAAGGAGATTTCTTTAACCATCTGCATCTAGGAGGTAAAAATCCTCTACAGAGAAACACACTGTGGTTGAAGATAAATTGTCTCCAAGTCTTTGGTAGCCTGAATTTTCTGTAACAAGTGAATTTAAAGCTGTCTCATTATAGCTCTGTAACCTGGGCATGTTTGGGCATGACCAGTTAGCCCAAGTTGGAGGAGTCCTTGAGGAGTCTGGTGCATGTCCAGAATGCCCAAAGCATGGAGACCAGCATACCATACCACATGGTTAGGGGTAGTAGTCTCCTCTGAGTGAATGCCTCAAATCTTTAAATCTGATGAGACTGAGTCTCTTTATTTTTCCTGTTTTGGCCAGTCTTATCTATTTTGTCCAGAGGGTAAAGATCCCAGTTTATCCACAACATGGGCACCTCTTCCTAAGAAGCCAGAGAGCTTGGGATTTGGGTCCAAGAAGGGGGTTTGGATTTGGAACTGGAACTGTTCTTTATAAGAATGGAGCTAAACTATGAATTTAATCCTATTCCCATGCCAGAGACCCAGCTGGTCAGGGGAGAAGGATTATGCTTCCAGTGTGTTAGAGGGAGTAACTTTGTATATTGGTGATTATACCTTTGGAAGAAAATATTTCTGTATGAAAACTAACCTGACTTTTAGTGGATAAATGGAACTAGGGTCCAGATCACCCATATACTTGGGGGAACACCATTGATGAGGGCTGGAGCCATTTGCAAATAGCCTAGATAATCTTACCCTACCCTGTTCCCTTAAGGGTACTAGAGACCCTGAAGTAGAGTGAAATCTAATTTATCTGGCTTTCATATTGGTGATCCATAAAGTTCCTAGGGTAAGACTGAGCCAATTTAAAAAAAAAAAAGTGATGCCCTTGGAATCATCCCCTAGGATCAAACATAGATCATGTGAGCTCAGTGCCTTGGAGGCCTGGAGTAACACCAGTTCCAGGGTTGTGTATATACAGTTTCTCCAGATTGAGTCTACGTTCCTTGAGGGCAGGAATGATTTCACTTTTGCCTTTTTGATCTTCCCTTCCCCTTTATCATTCCCCCATCTAACATAATTCCTGGCACAAAGTAGGCACTTCATAAATTAGATCATTGAATGATTCTTCCTATCTTCCCAGACAGCAGATAGTTTTGACCATTATTAGTGGGCCATGAATTTCTCCTTATGGAGTTTTCTACAGATGTGGTTGACAAGTCATAAGGCGAGCTTTGACTAGAAATGTCACAGTAATTGAGAAAGTCAGGCTGGAGAAAGCTTTGCTTTCCTTGCCACTGCTTAATTCCCCAAGAACAAAGGACTATTTGAGAACAATAACAAATAGAGAAGCTTCTCCCCGCCAGAGACCCGCAGCGGGAGGAAAGGAGCTGAGCCTTCTCCAGCAAGCCACCACATTTGATGTTATAGTGGCCTCTAACCTCACCCAGAAGAACTGCACTGTCGGTCCCTGACCCTCTGCAGCCTCATAAACACTTTAATCTACCCTAAAGGTCAATGATTGGGTTGAACTGTTTGAGCAGTGCCTCTGGGAGAATAAATGTGTGGTCTGAACTGGGAGTAGCAACTCCGGTGATTTCACTCCTTAAAGGAGGAAAAAAAAGAACTCTTTTCTAAGGCCAAGAGTCAGATTCAGGACAAGCACCTGCTTTTAGGTCTAACCAGGGTAGGGGAAGCTTTGCTCCACAAGGTCCCACTTGAGTCACAATAAATGTTCGTGTTGCCATAGTAACCACTGCATCATTATTTACACTGGTCTGGGTTCTGAGATGACCTCCCAATCTGAGCACCTTCTCCTTTCCTTCAGCTGCAATGATAGACAATTCCAGGAGGCGGTGCTAGAAACTAAGAAATGCTGCAAACTTTCTGCTGCTCATTCTTAGGTTTTTGGGTGTTTTTTTTTTTTTTTTTCCTGAGAGATCAGTAACCCAGCTCCTTTGATGCTTTCCCCCTCATCATTGAAGTCTGATTCGAATAGCTCAATTTCTCCAGTACAAATATCTCCACTTTCCCTGCAACTTCTCTGCTTTCTTTCCCTTCTCAATGAAATGCAGCTATTAGGATATCCCTTCCTTTTATTTCCACAAAAAGCAAAATAAAATAAAATAAAAAGAGCCCAGATTCATTTTTCTTTGTACTAAGTACAAAATGAGGGTATTTGTTAAAAAGAATTGCAAAGTTGCAGCTAAATTGGTAAAATGTTTATTGAACTGAGAACTGCTTCAGGATTCAATCAATAGTGAAAATCTGGAAAACAAATTTATCAGTGATAGATAATAATGTTCCACCCAATCATAAGTTCCTAGCTTTAGAACCAGAAGGGACTTAGAGATCATGTATTCCAACCTTTCATCTTACTTGCATATAAAGAAAATATTGCTGAGAGTATATGGATGAGTTACCTGGAATCTCAGGGGTGATGAGCAACAGGGAATTTGACTCCTCAACTTCCAACTCTATACTTAGCATGCTGTCCACTGTGCCAAACTGTCTCCAATCAGAAGACCCAGGTCCACAATCCTACACCAGTTAACTCTGTTATCGTGGGGAAAAATTCTTAAAATCCAATTTCCTCATCTGTTAAGAAAAGAAATAATAAGTATATTAAATGTTCATTTATTCAATCAATAAATGTCCATTAAATGCCTACTGCATATAATCCACTGTGCTAAGGAATTATAAAGTATCCTCATATGAAGGAGCTGATGGTGCAGTGGATAGAGCACTGGCCCTGGAGTCAGGAAAACTTGAGCTCAAATGTGACTTCAGACACTAAATACTTCCTAGCTGTATTATCCTGGACAAGGTCACTTAATCCCAAATGCCTTGCAAATAATAATAATAATAATAATAATAAATAGAGTATCCTCATAACCCTGATAATTTAGTAGATGGATAAAACTGTAATATGAATTATATTACATTATGTTTACATTACATTATGCTTCAGACACTTTGATACTTGGGTTCTGAGCATCATTTTCTGTAGCTATCATATGGAAGTAAAAACATATATAGATTACCTACTTTGCTGTATTGTTTGAGGAAAGTTTTGTATAAACTTCAGAGTGCTAAATAATGGTTCATTTTTATAATTAATTGTCTTATTGAGATGCTGATAGATAGTAAATAAAGGCAGCTCCAACATGGAGAATAAAAGTAAACTCAGGGTTACATGCAATGCTTAGCACAGTGCCTGGCATATAGTAAGTGCTAAATAAATGCTTAACAACATCTTAGATATATCAACAAATTTTTTTTTTTTGCTTGTTCTGTTTTGTGCAAAGTTTGCTTTCTTGGTAGATTACTCTTACTTGTTTCATCACAACTTTCCCCACTGTGATAGGCATTGGGGATTTTTTTCTCCTCACCCTCTTAAGCAAATCTTAGTTAAAAGAAGCTTGCTGGTTCTTGTCTCCCAGACAAATGTTGATTGATGTGTGAGACCTGAAGTGAAGTCACTCCTTAGAGGCCAACTAGTGCCACCTGCTTCCTTAAAAAGGAGTGAACTAAGGAGGAGTTTGCCCAAGGCCACAGAGATTGTACATAATGAAGCAAGGATTTGAACTCAGATCCTTAAACTCAAAATCTTATATTCTTTCCATCATATCACATTAATTTCAGAACTAACCCATGATTTCCTTTAGTTTTTAAAACTAGTTGAGATAGTAGGTCAGAAAGACTAAAGAGCTTTGAAGTTCTTTTTGGATATTTACAAATAAATTATTTGTAGTAGATTGTTTAAAAATTCATAGAATCATAGGGTGGTAAAGTGGGAAGGGACCTTAACCACTTCTCTCCTTTGAGGAAGTGAGGCTCAGGGAAGGGAAGTTAACTTACTGCCCCAACAACTAGTGTGTCATCTGCTAGATTAGTGTCAGAACTTCAGTCTCCTGATTTTTAGTGCAGTATTTTTTTTCCACAATATCACATGGTTTTCCTAAAATTACTTTGGTTAATTAGTGTGTGGAAATATGCATTATATGTGTGCATATGTTAGTACATGGTATATAGAATCCAGACATGTGATTTCATTGGGAACTCTCTAAGGACATTTTCCCTCTCAATACAGACTGGCAATTGCCCTGTAATTTATCTCCTTAGAGTTTGCAAGGGACCTTGACAATTTAGTTTCTTGCCCAGGGTAGCATAATCATTTTATCTCAGAGATGGGATTTAGGATTAGGTCTTTCTGACTCCCAAGCTGATTTTCCACCAAGCCAGATTGCTTCTCATATGTGTGACATCTATTATTTATATGTATCTCAATAAGATAAATCACTTGGACTGTTTTCTTGATGTCTACACTTCCATTACATTGTAAGTTTCTTGTGAGCCTTTCTTTGTATTCCCAGTACCTTGCACAGGGCCTGGTACATAGTAGATGATTAATAAATGCTTATTGCCTAACAATCCCTCACAACACTGAGAACTGAGGTCTTACCACTAACATCTCAGAAGCACTGAAATTTAAATAATTTTTTTGGAATTATAGGACACCGGATCACAGAGGGACCTTAGACATCATCTAGTACTACCCTTTCATTTTACAGATGAGGAAACTGAGGACAAGGGAGATGAAATCTTTTGCTGCAGTTCATGTCACAAGCTGATAGTAGAGCCCCAAATTCGGTGTTTTTATTACTTTCTTAAAATGGCCATGTGAAGATGTTAAATTCCTTATAAACAATTCAAAGTTAGAGAACTGTTTTCATTGTAAAAATGAACAGAGTAATTTATTTTGAGCCAGAGGGCCTAAGCTCAAAAAGTGGTTCCTCCACTCACAACAGGTGAGGCCTGGGGCAAACCACTTAACTTTTTTTTTTTTAAGCTTTTTATTTTCAAAACATATGCATAGATATTTTTCAACATTAATCCTTGCAAACTTTGTGTTCCAAATATTTTTCTCCCTCCCTTCACTTCATATTCTCCCTTAGACAGCAAGTAATCCAATATATATGTTAAATATGTGCAATTCTTCTCTCTCTCTCTCTCTCTCTCTCTCTCTCTCTCTCTCTCTATATATATATATATATATATATATATATGTATATTTCCACAATTATCATGCTGCACAGGAAAAATCAGATCAAAAAGGAAAAAATAATTGAGAAAAAAACAAAATGTAAAAAATCAACAACAAAGAGAAAGAAAATACTATGTTGTGGTCTACACTCAGTCCCCACAGAACCCTCTCTGGGTATAGATGGCTTTCTCCATCACAAGTTCATTGGAACTGGTCTGAATCACCTTGCTGTTGAAAAGAGCCACATGGGTCAAGATTGATCAGCATATACTTTTGTTGTTCCTGTGTACAATGTTCTTTTGCAAACAATTTAATTTCAGTTTCCTTATCTATAAAATGAGATGTCATGATATTTGGCTTAAATGATCTTTTTAGTCCTAAATCTCTAATCTTGTGGCCATAGAGTTTCCTTCTTTCCATCTCACTCTGGGAAAATGGTCTTTTAATGGTGCTGAATAGGTGACAGTTGTATTTTTGGTCCCCACTGAATAACTCTCCCCTCAACCAAAACAAAACAATGAATAACAACAACAAATCAAATCTTCTGTGGTCACAAATGGTACTTTTGTTCTCACAAGCTTGCCATCTTTTAAATGCATTGTTTACAAAAGGGTCCAGGTAAGAATGTGGATAGCTCAGCACAAATCAGCATTGCTATTAGAGAAAGCATGTGAAATTTCAAAATAATGCATGCTACTGGGTCAGGAGGAGCACTTTCAACATAAAAAATAGAGTGGATAGAACTTTTTTTTTTTTTTTTGGTGAAAAAGCATTTTTTTAAAAATAAATTTTGTTCAATAGGTTTTGTTTTTATATCACACTGAGTGGTTCAGTGGATAAAGTGTTAGGCCTACAGTTAGGAAGACCTGAATTTAAATCTGATCTCAGATACTAGCTGTGCAACCTTGGGCAAGTACTTCATTCTGTTTGCCTCAATTTCCTCATCTGTAAAATGATCTGGAGAAGGAATTGCCAAACTTCTCTAATATCTTTAACAAGAAAACCCCTAATAGGGTCATAAAAAGTTGGGCATGATTGAAATAACTGAACAACAATAACAAAATATATCCTAGTATTTCCTCCTCCCCCACCATTCCAGACAGCCATCTTTTAAACAAGAACTTGGGATAAAAGGAGGAAGTTCAGTGAAACTAACAAAAATGTTGAAAAGTTGGATAGAAACTATCTTTTGACTGTCACCCATTATATGTGTGTGTGTGTATGTTGTATATATATATGTGTGTGTATGTATACATATAAATGCAACATTTATAGTATAGTAAAAGTAACATTATCCTCATTTAAATTTATATAAATGGCCTTTGAAAAACACAGGGTTAGGGCGAGTTGGGAAAGCCCTTATCTCCCATTCCTAACATCTCCTCAGTTCACCGATAACCTGAAATTTTGCAGTTAGATATTTGTTTCTTTGGCTTACATTTTGTTTCCTATTGTGATGGAAGCAATATCTTAAGACCCTGCTCCACCTGACTCTGCTAATTTTTTTCCCTTAAAAGCTACTGAAATCATCTTGGAGTCTTAATTGGTTGAAGGAAGTAAAAGCTATGGCCCTTGACATAGATTTCTGCTGCCCTTTGTACAAAACCAGGGCAAGAAGCATCACCTGGTTCTTCTTCCAGGTTTCAGACCAACAGACTTGCAACTGGACCACCACTGGCACAGGGAAGATGCATTTGGTTGAATCAACACTGAATATCTTTCTCTTCTTCTGAATATCCTTCTCCTATTGTGGCTAAATAAACTCCTTTTTGCTAACTGTCAGATATCTTGTTCCAATACTGAACCTGAGAGATCAGTTCTGGTCCAAGTCAGCTCTAACCTAGGACATCTGTGGATATACAAATATCACGGGAAGTGGCCATACTTGAAATATGTTGAACAGGACTGAGTTTAATAGATCCTTTCCTAATGGAGGGCATCTATGGATAGGGGCAAGCTTAGAGTTGTAGTAGATAGAGTGTCAAGCCTGGAGTCAGGAAAACTTATCTTCCTGAATTCACATGTGGCCTCAGATGCTGCCTAGAAATGTGAGAGAAAAAAAGAGAAGGGAAAGGAGAGCAAGAACTTATTTGATAAACTGCACCTATTCACAATTTTTCATAGGACTAGTCTTGTGCTGAACGGTCATTTTCTTTTCCTCTTTCAGAATCTTTCCTAGTAATTTTTAAGCCTTTAAGTTGACTAGAATTAAAAATGGAAAGCTCTTTCAAATGTTTATCTAATGCTTTCCCATTAAGCTTTTTGAGGGCCAGGATGATAATGCAGCCTTGAACCTCCTACTTTCTAAGTAATGAAGTCCACGATAAAAAGAGATGATCTATTGTTTTCTTCTTTTCTGTTTGCTATTTTTGAGGCAGTTAAGTGAGTTGCCTAGAATCACATAGCGAGTGTCTGAGGCTGAATTTGAACTCAGATCCATCTGACTTCAGGACCTGTGCACTATACACTCTGCCACCTACCTGCCCTGACCTAATTTTTCAATCACTCTTAACTTTCTTTTTTTAAAATGCTCATCTTGCTCAGATTTTCCTGCTATGCACTAGCATGAAAGAGAGATCCCTGATCATTTTCAATCCCTTTGTTATTCCAAGGCTTGGGGCAAAGAGTGCTGAAATTGGAATCAGATGTGAATTCAAATTCTAGCTCTGCACTTACCACCTGTGTAATCTTGAAAAAAAAATTATGAACAGCTCTGAGCTTTGGTTACTTCAACTGAAAAATGAGGAAGGTGGACTAGATGATCTTGAAGGTCCATTCCACCTCTCAATCTGTGATCCTGTGATGGGGCTTTGACCTTCTAATTAAAGGCAGGTCACTTACTCCCTCATGCTCTGGTTGACTCTGAGGACTGGTCATGTGTGAGCCATTTTCCTGAGGCTTTGGCTGAAAAGAGGAGAGTCATCTAAAAGCAATCCTGACATGCCCATGCTCAAAAACCAATACTCTTTCATTGTATGTAGCATGAATTTGGTTTTTGAATAGAGTAATAATAACAGTTCACCTTTTTTAGTATTTTAAAGTTGATAGAACATTTCTTCACAACAAGCCTGTGAGTTATATAGCACAAGTAACATTATTCTCATTTTAGAGATTAGGAGACTAAAGATCTAGGGAGTAAATTTTGAAGCCAGGATTCAGAAAGTCCAGCCCTCTTTCTCCTGTATCATGCTGATTGTCACTGAGTAAGATGTTGAGCTCAGGGTTTCCTACAGATTGTGTGTGGAAAAGTTGACAATTTAGAAAGGACAGATACTAAGAAGATGCAAAAATCATAGAATAGTAAAATTAGAACTAGATAGTTTGGGTGGTTCATAAATAGGGTTGAATTTAATCTAATCTCAAATTATCCATTTTATAGATGGGGAAACTGAGACTAAACAAACATGAGTTGAACAGAATTGGGCTATAATACTATTGGGATGTTCAACCTGAACATAATTCATTAGCCTTTTTCTGTTAAATATAATCACCATTCTTTCAGAATAATTAAAAAAAGAGGCCAGTGAGCCTGGTATAATAATTTTAAAAACCTCTCACCTATGGAATATGAAAAATATTTCTAAATGCCATAGTTTCACTAACAGTTAAGGGTATTGTAGGGCAAGATTCCTTGGTTTTAAGAAGTGGACAAAGATCCTTTGATGTGATTTTATTTATTGTTTGCATGCAAATAGAAGCTGCTAAACAGTTTAAAAGAGTTCTCTAAAGTAGGGTAAACATCCTCCCCCCTCTTCCATCTCCACCCCTTCAAATCTCCTTTACAGCATTAATTTGCTCAGCAAACCCATCTTTTTCCACAGATAGTACAAAGGAAAAACTTCAGCCTTGTCTCAGACAGAATTATCTGAATTAGTGGGGTTCAAATTAATGAGGTTTTATAGCATGGAAAAGGTTATCATAGAGATAATGTTGACCAGATGTTCTCCATATTCATTTAATCTACTTGTAAACAGACATGCTGCTGCAGGGGATTTAGGTTAGAATTTCCTAGCAGTGGTAGTTAAGGGAGTGATTGGGAAGGTCTTGAAATATAAAATCAATTAACATCAACCCAAGAGTGTTTAAATATGGCCCAGCCTAACGGTTATAAGGTGGATTAATCAGCTGGAACTTTACAGCTATATAATTCTGAGATTCTCTCAGTATATGTATACACACACACACATACATATATACACACAGGACTGATTTGCCTTCTCAAGTGTGGTTGTTCAGTCAGTTTTTTCATTTATATCCAACTTTCTGTGACTACATTGGGGGGTTTTTCTTGGCAAAGTATTGGAGTGGTTTACCATTTCCTTCCCATTTTACAAATGTGGGAACTGAGGCAAATAGGGTGAAGTGACTTTCTTAGGATCACACAGCTAATAAATGTCTGAAGTCAGATTTGAACTCAGAAAGGTGAATCTACCTGACTCCTTGCTTAGCACTCTGTCCACCGTGCTACCTAGCTGGCCAAGATACTTGTCAGGATATCCATAGACTTGGAAGAAATATTGGACTTAATAAGCTGAAGAATAATCTTAGTTATTACTTCCTACTGTGATTGAGGGAGGAAGCTAAATGAGTTATAATATTAGTGCTGTTCTTGACTTAATATTTTTATTGTGGATAAAATAAGTATTCTTGAAGATAGTGTCAGGGTCCAGTGACCTGGAAAACCAGATCCTTAAGGGTAACTAACCTCTGATATAGACACACCTGGAAAATAGAGAAAGGCACAGCTGCTAGCTGGCAGTGTAAGACATCATCTTTGCCTTGCTCTTCATTGTACATACTAGGAGGTTTATAGGAAAGCTGACAGTTTAGCACAGGGCTTAAGCAACTTTAAGTACAGCCAAATACGGCAAACTCTTCCCACTGATACAAACACAATGCTGGAAAGATTAGGGAAATCTTCCCAGGTCACCAGATTCCCCAGAACTGCACTGTTTTCCCAATAAAAGGGCTCACCTGGCTCATTTTGCTCCCTTCTTCCAATATAACCAGTTCTATAGGCATAGCATGTGGACTAATTTAGAAGATCAGTAGTTCTTAAGCCTGAATTTCTTTTACTTTATATGCTGCCTACCAGCAGTCTCATGTCCTTGTTAGGGCTATTGGCAGCAACTTCTGGCTTCCTGCTCCCAGAGATCAGCTGCCCTTTCTTCTGATAGTGATAACATCAATGGTATGCACGAGCTTCCTCACTGTCTCTCTGTCTCTGTCTTTTCTCTCCCTCTCTCCCTCTCTCCCTCTCTCCCTCTCTCCCTCTCTCCCTGTTTCCTTCCCTCCTTTTCTCTCTCCCTCCCTGACAAATGACTTTTCTTGGGTAATTCTAAGTTTTTCAGAATGAATGAATCAAATAATGACTCCACCAATGGGTTTCTTATTGTTCCTATCTTCCTGAATTCTTCTTATGTTGACATAGTTTTTTGTCATTTTTGCTAATTTTCCAACTCTGAAAGAAGTACCTCAGAATTGCTTTAATTTACATTTCTCTTATTATTAAACAGGAACTGGCACATTTACAGAGTGCTTCTGACGGTATCCCCTATGTGGAGAGGTTGAGAATCATGATATTTTGTAATATGTTTCTTAGAGGGACTTGAATATTTATAGACATTTTATAACTGGTTCTTGTTTGCTAGCCACATGGTTAGAAGTGTTTTTTTGTTTTTGTTTTTTCCCAAAGGGCCTTGTGCCATTAGATTTGGCTGCTCAGTGTTAGAGGATCTCTCTAATTTCTTTTCTTATGGTATCTAGTGATAGACTATGCTATAAGGGAAAAAATCTTGGATCCTCTCTACTGACATCAAAATTTAGTCTTGTGAAATCAGTCTCACTCCTTGTATTTGTCTCTTCCATTCTAGGCAAAGGAATTGGAGACTCCAATCTTACAAGTTTTTTAAATCTCAGAAGGGTAAACCTCTTACACTCAGTACTGTGTCCATGTTTTGTATCCAGCTCACCCCAGTACCCCAAGGAACAAGAAGTGACCTTCAGGACCCAGCCCTTTGGAAGCTAAAATGAAGACTTATCTGGCAGCTATGCTGCATTTTGGACACTGTGTTTGGCCTTGGGAGAGTGAGTGAGAGCATACTACCACCATAGTGATTTGAAGGAATCTTTTACATGACAGTTAATGTTTTGAAATTCTTCTTTTCATAAATGTTCTTTTTTTTTGATCACATATTAAAAATGCTCTGATATTTTTCATTTAATTCCCTACATATCTGGGATATTAGATCTTTATTAGAGATACTTGATGAAAAGAACTCTCCCCTCAATTGACAGTTTGCCTTCTTATCCATGCTGCAATGATTTTGCTTATATGGAAGTTTTTTAAAATTATATGCAATTAAATGTTTGTTTTCTTTTTCAAGATCATTTCTATTCCTTGTTTGGTTAAGAATTCTTTCCCAAGCCATAGTTGTAAAATGATGCCTCTTTCTATATATATATGTTTAAATAACATTTAAACATATATTTAGGTTGCATACCCATTTGGAATCAACCATATTAATTTAACAAGTGTTAACTATCATTCCTTAGAAACTCGGTTTAAAAGAAAATCTTGGAAGTAAGTCAAGTTTCTATATAGAAGATTAACTTCTGTCCTTTCATATATCAGCACCTCACACAAAAGATATGGACCATTACATTTCCATTATACATTCTAAATCTGAGATCAATTGGATGCATTTTTAATTGTCTGTCGTGTTTGATTTGTTTTCCCCTCAGCATCTTAAGAGGTGATTTGTAGTCTCCTCCAAACTGGAAAATTAGAAGTATACTGCCATAAGCCCTTAGGGCTGTTGTCCTAGGTAAGCTTGTCTGTGATTGGTATTGATTCTTAGCATATGCTTAGCACAATAGTCATTACCTTTATCTGTATGTCCTCAAATCAGAAAGTACTACTTTGCTTACAATGGGAGAATAGTCTAAATAAATGAATGATACCAGGAAGGAGTGTGTTGTGTGGTCTCTGACTCTTCTCCATAGCATTCAAGGCTATCTGCCATTTTGTGACACCATTCTAGACTTACTACTCTCCTCCAAACACTGGTTCTACAGCATTCCCTATTCTTTCCTACCTCTGCACCTTTGTTCACACTGTTATTTTAATGATCTTCCTTTCTTCCCCTCTTAATCCCTATATACCCTTTAAAACTCAACTCAAATACTACCTCAACAGTTTCTTGATCTATAATCCCAGCTCCCCAATCCTGCCCCCTCTCAAGCCTCCCAAACACTGTTTTTAAATTCCTTAATGTATTATGCAATATTTTGTAGTCAGACCCTTGATGTTTTAGTCCTACTCCCTCTTCCCCCAACTCACTAGATTGTAAATGCCTTGAAGATAGATATCACCATCCTACCCAAACTTTGTTTCTCCTGTCTCACACATAGTCCTCCACCAAAAAATGTATTTTATAAAGGGGATATTTTATTTGTTATTGTATGTTCACAATTTAAGCTCAACACACAAGAAGGACCTGAAACATTAGCTAGTGCCACAGTAGGGCAGTAGAAAATACCTTGTTTTAGATCAGTGGTGTCAAACTCAAATAGAAAAGGGAGGCACTAAACCATATATAAACATTTTTGCCTGCACACACTGACTTAGAAAACCACATAGTAATATTATCTATGTTCTATTGTATTTTTGATTTATTTTGTTAAATACTTCCTTATTACATTTTAATTTGGTTCTGGTACAGGAGGAGTCTTATGAGTAGGCTACATTAGGCAGCTATATGTTTGACTCCCAAAATATGTTTGAGCTCATATCTAGAGATTTTAAAGCTTCTTTTCCTGGCAAATAGCTTCAGGGCAACAGCCTTAGAAAGGGTAAGGGCATCACTAGCTCCAGGATATTTATACCATTGGTAAGAATGCTCAGGCAATAGTTATGTGCATGGGATTGGGTAGCCAAAAAGGATAAGGGAGAGAATAATTATACCTAGTGACTACACTCATAGCACAGAATCAGGGCTCTCTATTCCACAATCATTCCACACAATTCCACTATTGCACATGGCTTCGTGAACCTTAAATGTATGTTTCACTATACTCAGGGTAGTTTTTGAGAAATTAGGGATAGGGATGGTTCCTGTGATTTCATTAGTATGAGAAGCTCCCAGGCAAGAAAACTCACTTGACCAAAGCAGATAACATTTTCTCTTATAGTCTTAGAAATGTTTCTGGGGCTATTCAGGGATTAAGTGACTTTTACAAGATCACACACCTGGAATGCATCAGAGGCAAGACCTGAATTGAAGCCCTTTTTACTTTTAGGCCAGAGCTCTATCCATAATCCTATGTTGCCTCAAATATTTTGAGAAAGCAAAGGACTCAAATACCTGCGACTGGGTGAAATTACTTCTCTAATTAAGTATCTAAAATGAGATTTGAAGTCATAGCTTCCTGATATCAAATTCAGTGCCCTATCCATTATTACACTACACTGCCTTTTATTCCCTGACTCCTCCAGGCCTCGGTGATTGCTCTTTCCTTAGAACTGCTTTGATTCTGAATCGAAATTCTGTAGTTAATTATACAGTTCTGCATTAGTTAAAGGGATTTAAATTTCTCTTCCTAGACAGATTTTTAGTCCTAACTCCAACACCTCTCCAACCCCCACGGGGCCTAGCTGAAGGTTGACCCCCAGTGTTTCCTACTTGCCTGAAGATGATGAGATGACTCACAGCCATAGCCTCAAGGCTGGGCTGAGACCATACTGCCTCTGAGCATGGTAGGTGAGTCACCCTCGCCTAGGACAAGGAGTGCTTTCAACAGCCACACTCCTCACTTCTCAGGGTTCCTTTTTCTCCCAAAATATTTCCTTTGCTTTCTTAGCTCAACCTCTTAAAGTGTGAATCTCCAACAAGAAGGCCCTCAGGATGCCTGGAGCTCTGCCTGGGGCTCTCCTAAAGACCTGGCTTCCTTCCAAGCACCCAGAAACACCCCTGCACAAAAAGGAAAGTCCTTTATTTATTCATGAAGATTTTTCTCCCGGTTGCTTGCTCAATGCAGCCCTTTTGGGGGAAACCCAGGTTCAAAAAAGAGAGGATTAGGCCATCTTGCTTCCAATTTGCTATGTAACCTGGGGACAAATCTCTGCTCTCTATAAATGGCCATAAGCTCTTAGTTGAGAAGGAAGACATTTGAGAATATCAGTGCCTTAGGATTCAAATACTAGCCTAATTAATCTAACTACCTTGTTTCAAGTGGAAATATTAGGGAAAGGGGATAGAAATACTATGTGACTCAATGGCCAACTAGCCCCTAAATCCTTATCTAACGTTTATCTCTCATCTCTGTCTTTGTACAAGCTGTCCCCCATATATAGAATCATCTCCTTTATCATCTCCACTTGTTAAAATCTCTAGACAATACCTTCATGAGGCATTTCCTGATTCCCCTAATGCCAGGGTCTATCCCTAGAAATTACCAGGTGAGTGTTTATTAACATGCTCAAAATGCATGTTTTTTTTCCAGATAGAATGTAAGCTCCTAGAAGGTAGGGGTCCTTTCATTTTTGTCTTTATCTCCCCAGTTACTAGCACAATTTCTGACACCTAATAGGCTTGTGGAGTAATGTAATGATTGAAAGCAGTCTTCAAAATGTTTTTTTTAAAGCCACTCCACATTAGATAACTGACCAAAATATATGAAGTTCTTGAAAAAAACAAAATGGGACCAGCTGTGGGAAGAAAACACATTACTCACCTATTTATGGAGCTATGAATTGGTTCAACCATTCTGGAAAACAAATCAAAATAAATGACTTAACTGTTTATACATTTTTACTCAGAGATACCATCACTAAGGCATATGCCACAAGGAAGTCAAAGGCAGAAAGGTACCATGTGTACCCAAATATTCATAGAATCAAAGAACTAGAAACAAAATGGATACCCATTGAGTGCAGAATGGCTAAAATAATTTGTGGTATATGAACATAATGGGAATGTGCCATAACAAAGAACAAAAAGGAGGAGTTCAGAGAAACTTGAGAACACAGTATGCACTGATACTGATCAAAGAAAACAGAACCAGAAGAATTATATATACAACGACTACAATATAAAAGGGAAAGAACAATGAAGTTGAAGAATGCAGTGGAATTATAATGACTAATCTTGGCTCCAGAGAAGAAATGAGGAAATGTATTCCCCCCCCCCTTTTTTTTTTAAGAAATGAGAACCACAGGTACACAATTTTGCATACATTTTCTGACCAATTGATGGGCAAGTTGGTTTTGCTTATACATTTTTCCCCTTCCCTACAAAAGAAGGGTAACCTTGCAGGTAGGAAGGGAAGAGACAAGCATATTTGGAAATAACTACCATATGAAAACAAAAGACATCAGTAGATTTTTTTTATAAAGCACATAAGAATGAAGTGGTTGTTACTATTATTCTAGTGGTTCAGATATATACCTTTATTTAGTCTTCTATCAATCTGATGAATCCTGGTTAGAAATGACTATTTTCTTCATTAATATAAAATGCTGTTCTTTTCACTGGATAAAGCTTGGGGAAAGTAGGGTGGTGTGATGGAAATAACTCTTCATTTGGAGTCTGAAAACTTGGACTCCGCTTAATACTTATGTGACATTGGGTAAGTAATAACATCTCTGGGTCTAGATGAGGATATTGAATAAATGATCTCTGAATGGGAGAAATTGAGTGAAGACATCTCATGGGAATGTGGCCTTGAACTAGGCCCTAATTGTGACTTGAGACTTTGCAATAACAAGTTGAGCTATTGCTAAAAAGCTGCAGGTATTCGATTGTCTTGGATGAATATTTTCCCTCCAGTTCCCCCCATTTCTTAATTAGAATTTAAATACTTGATGAATAAAGAGTTTGTTATTTATTAGTATCCTTTTGTTTCTGGGATAGATTTATGAGTTTAGAGTGTAAGCCTGGACTTGTCCAGACAATGGGAGAAAAGGCCAGAAAAGGGAAGCCTTCCTTTAGGATTTATAAATCTTGTGTTTGGCATTTTGCACTTTGCACTCCTCTACTGACACCTTGTTTGTTGGGAGTTGCCCTTTCTGGGAGATTGTAATAAATCTTTTTTTTTTTGCTTTTTATCTTGAGAGTCTCTGATTTTAATTTGGTCACTGTCCCACACAATCTCTGAGGTCCTTTTTATTATCCTATGTTCCATTAGATCCTTCATCTTCCCTCACAAAGTAACTTACTGAGTAATGGTCTTTATATACAAAAGTCTTGACACACCTGGCCCTGTCAAAATAAAGCACCATGTTTGGTGCTATAAAAGAAATAGTTATTATGCCATAGCTGATAGAATGTTTGTTTTTGTTCAGTCATTTCAGTCATGCTCAATTCTTCATGACCCTCTTTGGGGTTTTCTTGGCAAAGATCCTGGATTTGGCATTTCTTTCTCCAGCTCATTTTCTAGATGAGAAGTTTAAGGTAAACAGGATTAAGTGACTTGTCCAGGTCACCCATTTAGAAAATGTCTAAGGTTGTATTTGAACTCAGGTCTTCCTGACTCCAAACCTGGCACTCTATCCACTGTGCCATCTAACAAGACCTACAATCAGGAATACCTGGGTTTCAAATACTGCTTCAGGCATCTACTAATATTGGAAAGGTCACTTCGCTTGAGCTCAATTTCTTCATCTGTAAAACAAGACTAATAATAACTACTACAGCTACCAAGCAATATTGTTGTGGGCAGGGTTGTCATGTAAATAGCTCTGCTCACTTAAAATTCTATGTAAATGGGAGTTATTATCATTATTATTGTTTAAGAGTATAATGATCCAGGTAACCAAAAGCAAACAAAAAAAGGTGCTTTAATGTGAAAGAAAAAGTATGGAAACTTGGCTTAGAGGATAAGGAAAGAGTAAAATAATAACAAAAGGTCTGAAAGGAGGAGTCTCTAAGTGGAGTTCTTTGATTTCATGCTCTGTTGTTATTCTAAGAAATGAACCATTAAACTATTGGTCTTTTTTTAAAATTTTTTTTAAACAATGTTTAATTGATCCTTTCAAAAAAAAAAATCTTGTCACTTTCCAATGGCTATTCCCCTGTCACACTTAGCCCTCCAAGAAACCTTCCAAGATTATCTTCCAGGTAATAAATAAAGTTAAGTAAGACATATGAACAAGTTGGCCATGTCTAATAGCACATGAAGCAAGAAATCATATGACCTACAGTGAGGAAGACCTGTGTTCCAATCCTGCCTTAGATCCTTCTTAGCTGTATGACTCTAAGCAAATCATGCAATCTCTGTCTTCCTCAGTTTCTTTATCTGAGGTTATTGTGAGAATTCAGTGAGATAATATTTATAAAGCATCTTGCAGATTTTAAAGTACCACATAGATGCTAATTTTCTATGCCTCCTTTATCTATAATTCACCATATCTCTTTTGAAGGGAGGGAAGCATGTGAAACCGATTTCCTTTTCCTAAGCATTGCAACAAGAAGGGGAATAACTAAAGCTGCAGTCTATTCTGTCTTTGAATATCCTAAAAGTTTGTTCTGTAAAGCTATCAAGACAAAGCCAGCTCTTAATGTATCAGGAGAAGCTGTGTTGTTATGGGTGGTAAGAATGAAAATCAGGAGGCACAGACTTGTAGAAACAGGTATAGGCAGAGGGCTTTTCAAAAGTTTTCTTTCCATAGGAAACCAGACCAAAAATGTGCCTGTTGCCCAAGAGTAAGCACACAACAATAAACATAATATGAACATAGACTAAATTAAGCTGATTTTCAATTTTTCAGAATGTCCAGAGGAAAGCCTGAAGGGCATTGCATCAAGGTTGAGAGGAAAGTAGGTTTACCCTTTATTGAATCAAGAAGAGAAAAGCTATTGCAGAGAGTAATTACTTGGAGAAGTCCCATCTCTGCTTTCATCAGGGAAGAGAAGTCCTCATTTAATTTGTTTTAGACTTATATAATCTTAGATCTGGAAAGGACCTTATACATATATGTGTGTGTGTGTATGTGTACATTCTACATTATATAAATGAGGAAAATAAAACTCAGAGAGTGAAGCAATTAGAGTCACATAATGAATTTGTAGCAGAGTCAGGAGCAGACTGGAGGAGGATGGTAGTTCACCCTTACACCTGTGTAACCTCTCACTTCTGTTTGTAGCTCATCTGTTCAAAGAAATTTCAATAATAGAATAGACCCAAGAAGTCACTTAGTCTAACCTCTCTGGGAAATTTCTTCTTCTTTTTCCTTCTTCCTTCTTCCTTCTTCCTCTTCTTCCCTCTTCCTCTTCTTCCTTTTTCCTCTTCTTCCTTTTTCTTTCTCCTCCTCCTCCTCCTTCATCACCATCATTTTACAACAGCATGATGATGATGATAATAAATTATATCAGTTTTTGATACCACGTTCTCACCCTCCCCCCCCATTGCCGCTTGCCTCTTCCTTTTTGTTTTTTTAAATCAAAGCTTTTTATTTTCAAAATCTATACATGGATAATTTTCAGCATTCACCCCTACAAAACCTTCTGTTCTAATTTTTTCCTCCCTTCCCCCTCTCTCTTTCCCCCAATATAAGTTAAACATATGCAATTCCTCTATATATATTTCCACAAATATACTACACAAGAAAAATCAGATCAAAAAGGGAAAAAATGAGAAAGAAAACAAAATGCAAGTGAACAACAAAAAGAGTGAGAATGCTATGTTGTGATCCACATTAAAAAATGTTTTTAATTTCTTCATCTGAAAATTGCCTGTTCATATCTTTTGACCATTTATCAATTAGAGAATGGCTTGAATTCTTATAAATTTGAATCAATTCTCTATATATTTTAGAAATGAGGACTTTAACATAGGATAGTTTATTTCTCAGATCTGTGGAGGAGGAAGGAATTTGTGACCAAAGAAATGGAGATCATTATTGATCACAAAATGGATAATTTTGATCATATTAAGTTAAGAAGTTTTTATACAAACAAAACTAATGCAGACAAGATTAGAAGGGAAGCAATAAATTAGGAAAATATTTTTACATCCAAAGGTTCTTATAAAGGCTCTGAGATACCTCTCAGATTGGCTAAGATGACAAGAAAAAATAATGACAAATGTTGGAGGAGATGTGGGAAAGCTGGGACACTAATACATTATTGGTGGAACTGTGAACGGATCCAACTATTCTGGAGAGCAATTTGGAACTATGCTTAAAAAATTATCAAACTGTGCATACCCTTTGACCCAGCAGTGTTTCTACAGGGCTTATATCCCAAACAGATCTTAGAGGAGGGAAAGGGACACACGTGCAAAAATGTTTGTGGCAGCTCTTTTTGTAATAGCAAGAAACTAGAAACTGAATGGATACCCATCAATTGGAGAATGGCTGCATAAATTATTATATATGAATGATATGGAATATTATTGTTCTATAAGAAATGACTAGCAGGATGATTTCAGAGAGGCTTGGAGAGATGCCTAAGATGAACTGATGCCAAGTGAAATGAGCAGAAGCAGATCATTATATATGGCTACAGCAAGATTATATGATGATCAATTCTTATGGATGTGGCTCTCTTCAACAATGAGATGATTCAAACCAGTTCCAATTGTTCAGTGATGAAGAGAGCCTTCTACACCCAGAAAGAGGACTGTGAGAACTGAATGTGATTCACATTATAACATTTTTTTGTTGTTTGCTTGCATTTTATTTTGCTTCTCTCTCTCTCTCTCTCTCTCTCTCTCTCTCTCTTTCTCTCTCTCTCTCTCTCTCTCTCTCTCTTTTACTGGTTTGATTTGATTTTTCTTGTGTAGCATGATGATTGTGTAAATATGTATGCATATATTGGATTTAACATATATTTCTACCATATTTGACATATATTGGACTACTTGCCATCTAGAAGAGGGCATGGGAGAAGGCAGGGGTGGGAATTGGAACACAAGGTTTTGCAAGGTCTGATGTTAAAAAATTATCCATGCATATGTTTTGAAAAATAAAAAGCTTTAATAATAATAATAAAAAAAAGAAATGAGGCTTTTATCAGAATCCTTGAATGTAAAAGTGTTTTCCCAATTTATTGCTTCCCTTCTAATCTTGTCTGCATTAGTTTTATTTGTATAAAAACTTTTAAACTTAATATAATCAAAATTATCTATTTTGTGTTCAATAATGGACTCCACTTCTTTGGCCACAAATTCCTTCCTTCTCCACATATCTGAGAGGTAAACTATTCTTTATTCTTCTAATATTACTATGTCTAAATCATGAATCCATTTTGATCTTATTTTGGTATACAGTGTTAGGTGTGGATCAATGCCTAGTTTCTGCCATACTAGTTTCCAATTTTCCCAGCAGTTTTTGTCAACAAGTGAGTTATTATTCCAAAAGTTGGGGTCTTTGGGTTTGTCAAATACTGGATTACTACATTCATTGACTATTTTGTCCTGTGAACCTAATCTATTCCAATGATCAACTACTCTGTTTCTCAGCCAGTACCAAATGGTTCTGATGACTGCTGCTTTATAATATAGTTTCAGGTCTGGTATAGCTAGGCCATCTTCATTCGCGTTTTATTTCATTAATTCCCTTGAAATTCTTGACCTTTTGTTCTTCCAGATTAATTTTGTTATTATTTTTGCTAGTTCTGTAAAATAATTTCTTGGGAGTTTGATTAGTATAACACTGAATAAGTAGATTAATTTAGGTAGTATTGCCATTTTTATTATATTAGCTTGGCCTATCTATGAGCACTTGATATTTTTTCAAGAGATTAAATCTGATTTTATTTGTGTTCATATAGTTTTTGACTTTGCTTTTTGCCTCTTCCTTTTGATTAGAGATCCAGTGCATAGAACAGGAAATTCTTCTCAAACTCTGAAACTTTCCATGTAACTCTGCATTTTCCATTAGTATGTCACCTTGGCTTTGAATCCATAGAACATGATGTACCACACAAGGCAGACCTTGGTACCTTGCTGGACACTTTCCTTTACCCCAGTCCTTCCTGGCTTTTCAGCTTCCTTTTTGTATTACCTTCCTCTTATTAGATTGTAAGCTCCTTGAACACAGAATCTTGTCCTTCTTTTTCTTTTTTGTGTCATTAGAGCTTAGTACAGTGGCTGGCACATGGTAGGGGCTTAATGCATGTTTATTGAATTGAAAAAAAATTGAAATTTAATCCTCTCTGCAGCGTCCTCAAGGAGTCATTTCACAAAGGAATCGTCTCTGTGGGGAAGTAGGACTCTCCACTTTTGCTTTCACCTAATCCAGTTTTGCCAACAGCTTGAAGGGTACGTGTTTGTGTGTGGGAGTGTATTTGTGTGTATGTACATGTGTGCGTATTTATTAACTGTTATCTTTGTAATACATGGATTTGGGATCTTATCAGTTCAGGATGCACTACTTGAAGAATACATAGTACTACTAATAAAATAGCTAGCATTTCTATTACATTTTAAAAGTTTGGGGAGGCTTTACAAATATTAGCTCATTTGATCTTAACAATAACTCTGTGAGGTGGATGCTATTTTTATTCCCACTTTATAGAAGAAAAAAATGAGGCAAATAAAATGCAAGTGACTTACTTATTCAGGGTCACACAGCTGTTAAGTGTCTGAAGGTAAATTTGAACAGGTCTTTCTGACTTGAGATCCAGTGCTCTCATATGCTATGTCACCTAATCACAACACATCCATGCCTGTTTATCCTGTGTAACTCTCATCTCTGCTCTGAAAATTCACCAAACCAAAATTTACTAATGTGTTGGAAATCATCCTGCTTTTTCTTGAACTCATGACAATGTCAGTGGAGCCCTCTGGCCATCTATCTGTCATCCCTTGCTCTTGCCATATAACCAGCAAATCTATTTCTGTCATACAATTCTTTGATGACATCCTTTACTCTGGTTCTTCTTTGGAGTTCTTCACTGGATATACCTCACCATCTATAACAACTTCTTTCTTAATCTGGGTTCTATGCTGGATTTCCTTTATTACAGTGATGAATACTTGTGGCAAGCCTATGCCTCCCTGTTTTATTCCTTGCATGATATTTATTATCAGATGATCACTAAAAATGATTATTTCTCTTTGTTATATCTTCTAAAGAATTCTGAATCATCTGAATATGTGATATATTGATAAGAGACACCTTGCTGTAAAAAATGCTGTGAAGGAGCATTTTCTACTAAGTCAAACACTTTTTTCTTTTATCATTTATAGCCAGATCCTTGGTCTTTTAATTGAATATTTCCAACATCTCTCCAACCTATTCATGACCAGATGTAGTAGATTCCAAAGCACCAAATTTTCCTCTTATGTTTGGATTCTTGTTTCTTTCTGCCTTTTCCTCTTAGTTCTACTTTAACTTCCAACTTTGTGGTTGAGAAGGAAAAAATGATAGAGGGGAAAAATGATAAAGAAAAAAAGGAAAGGCTTTTGTAGAAATTTTTTCCCTACTGTTTCCTGTCTCCAAGCTCCTTTCTTTCCTCCTTTGCCCACCGATCTCTTCTTTTGGCTTTTTGTAGAGAATGATTTCTGGGGCCAAGACTTGTGGTCAACACCAACAAGGATTAAGGAGAATTGATGTAGAGGCTAGTTAGTGAAGGAGAAGTTTGCAAAGTCAGAGAGACACATAATGTGTTTCAGGGATGTGCTACATTGGAGGAGGATTAAGACACACAAGGGAAATGGGCAGAAAAGTGGCTAATAATGGAATTCAATAGTATGAAATGTCAGATTATGCATTTAGGGAAAACCAATAAAACATTTAAATTCAAACTTAATGGAATGGAGCTGTAGGAAACTAATGAAGAAAGAGACCTAAGGGTACTGCTGAGTAATAATAATATGAAGCAGGGGTAGTGTTTTGTGGCAGCCAATGAAAGGCTCAGGTGCTCGAATGGGAAATTAGTTATAGAGAAAAAGATAATGCTTTCAACTTGACAAATTGAAGTGAGAGCACAGAAGTGTGAAGGCCTTGGGTATCAAAACAAACACACCCAGAAAAGTAGTTAGATTTAGAGAAAAGTTCATAGAAATGTAATAAATGTCAGGAGGAATTTAGGTGGCAGGAGAAACAATTTAGAGCTGAGATCTGAGCAGAATTAATTTTACAATTCAAGCAAAACAAGAATAGGAATTGTGGGTATAAACTTTCCTAACCCCCATCATAGAATATTAGAGCTGAAAGGAACCCTAAATATCAGTGCAGGTCTGAGTGAATTTGAATGGCAAAATATCTGCTTATCTATCTCATGAGATTATTGTTAACTTCCTTGGGAATATAATAGGCTATTTGGAATGTTTCCTGGTTTTTGACTTATTTTCTGTGAAAAAGGAAATAAATAATTGTTTTATACTCAATGATGCACCCCTTCTGGACTACTCTTTCAATTTGCAGGTTGGTTCCCCAAAGGGATGCTGCTATTCCCACAGGTTCTAGGATGCCCTATGGATAACTACTCTTAAAGTTATAGTTCAGGAGCTTCCAAAGTGTACTTCCCTTTAATAATTAGCCAATAGATACAATTAGTTCTTAGTGGGGACATTTACTAAAATGGCATCATAAAAACAGTAACTATAAAACATTTCTCCCATAAACCTGGTACATACTTTCTCAAAAATTCATGTTTCAATGGATTCATATTTAGAATTAAATGTTAGTAAGCTACAGATGTAGGATATGAAATTGGCAAAGGAAACTCATAACTGAGGCCTACTTATAACAAGACCTAGAAGTCCTCTCTTTTCTAGAGTCCTTACTCAGTCCTTGAATGCATTGCCTCTGCTGAGTAGGTTGTTCAATTGGGTTCCCAGCTTTTCCACAACTTGACTCTCTACATTGCTAGAACTGGATCTTTTAAATCCACAACAGCTTCCTTCTCTGTCCCATTCCTTGAAATATTTTCCTTTTTCAAGTGACTGGGTTTTTTTTCCTATGTCTGTCTGAAATATATGCCTTAAACTTTCTTAAAACAGGGGCAAGTCATTGTTAGGTATTATGGTTGGGGGGGGAAGGGAAAGAGAGATTTCATTCTTCTATCCCTGTCTATCTCTAGTAGGATTTTCTTCCACAAAATCTTCAAGTGCTTTTACTCCCTTAAATTTTTTTAAAGGTCATCTAAGGTATTCCTGTTTTCTGTCAGACAATGAGATTACTCCTTTTGGTTCACTTAAAGAAAAGTATTTTCCCCTTATAAAGGAATCTGGGCATTTATAGTTAATTTAATAGCATGTTATGAACTTTTGATTATATTCTATGTTGAAGTGGGAGAGTTGGTCAAAGTTCACCAACCTTATCATGATATGGATACTGAACATTAACTATCTTTCTTAGCGCTATTACTTACCTTTTGGATAGATTTAGTCACATGCCTAAGTTTTATTTTAGGGATTTACACATATTTTTGGGGGGTCAGGCAATAAGTCAGAAAGAGAAAAGCATGGCCTTCTTGCTCTTTGGGATCAGGTCTACTCATGATGGTGAGTCCAGAGCTGGACTTTTCAGAAGAAGAATATGTAGGCTATACATCACATATGTAAAATGCTTTACAGAGTTTAAAACCCTGTTTACATGTCAGCAATTCATTCCCTAGGCCTTCATCATCCTTCCCCTGGACTATTGCAATAACCTCCTAATTGATTTCCCTCCAAGTTTTGTTTTCTCCAATATATCTTTGACATAGATAATATTGCCAAAATACTACAGCTCAGCACTGATCCAATCACAATCCTGTTCAATAAACTTGATTGACTCCTAATTACTTGTGATCAAACATAAACTTTCTGTTTGGCATTTAAAGTCTTTTATCACCTGACTCCAACGAAGCTTTCCAACTTTTTTTTTTTTAACTTTCTCCCCTTCAAGAATTCTATGATCCACAATTCTGATGGACATGGCTCTCTTCAACAATGAAACGTTTCAAACCACTTCCAACTGTTCAGTGAAGAAAGCCATATACACCCAGAGAGAGGGATGTGAAATGTGGACCACAACATAACATTTTCATACTCTCTGTTGATGTTTTCTTACATTGTGTTTCCTTTATCTGATATATCTTTCTTGTAGATATGATTTTTCTTGCACAACAATGACAAGTGTGGAAATATGTATACATATATTCGATTTGTCAAGTATTTTATCATAATTAACATGTAGTAGATATCCTACCATCTAGGGGAGGGGTAGGGAGTAGGGGGGGAAATTTGTAACAGAAAGCTATGTAAGGGTTAATGTTAAAGAATTACCCATACATATGTTTTGCAAATTAAAAAAAAAAAGAAAAAGAATCAGAAATGTTTTCATAAAGAATTTCCAATAAATGGCCATATAATTTCAGTTATAGAATTACCTGAAAAAAAAAAAGAATTCTATGATCCAGTCTAACTATTATTCTTGACTATTAGTTTGGTCCTCTCTGGTTCCTTCTTTCATGGTCTTTTCACTAACCAGCTTACCATTCACTCCAGAGATCATGCCCTGGAAGAATGTCTGATTTTGCTGAATGGTGACTACCTCTCCCAAAACTATTCCTGGAAAGTCTCTGCCATGCTTTCTTTATTTCCCCCTTACTTTTTCCATCACCTCCTCTATAGTGTCTTTTACAACTACCACACTATTAAAAAAAAATGCATCTTTCAGAACCTGCTTCCACTTCTGGAACCATGAACCATGATCAACTCTGTCATTGTGCTTAGATGGAGTGTATCAGTCTATTCCTCTCAGACTTCACTCTCTATCCTGTAACTTTTATATCAGTCTTCTCCTTAGTTATTTATTATTCCTTATGTGTGTACTTTCCCCTATTAGAATGTAAGCTCCTTCCAAGAGGGCAAGGACTACCTTTGTTTGATAACTATATTCTTAGTGCTCAGTATAATGCTTGGCACATAGTAATTAATAAATGAATTTTCATTCATCCATTTTTAAATATCACTAATTTTTCACATGACACTTTTTTTTCCCTACTTTGCTTTTTGCACTAGTGTCCCTATGCCTAGAATGTACTCCCTTCTCATTTTTCCTCTTAAAATCCTGTATTTCTTTCAAAGCTCAGCACCAGCACTATGTTCTACATCAGTGACTCTCAAACTTTTGTTCTCAGAATTCCTTTATACTAATAAAAATTATTAAAGATCTGTCCAAAGGATTTTTGTTTAGGTGAGTTATATTTAGGTTAAAAATAAAAACTGATTTTGAATTGGTAGACCTTTGGAAAGAGGTTTCAAAGACCTCCAGGATTTTCTAGACCACACTTTGAGACCCACTATTCTACATAAAGCCTTTCCTTATCCCTCTCTTGCCAGTGCAGGCCTGCCCCTTCCACCAACTAATTACCTGGTATTTATTTTGTATCTATTTATATGGATGCTCAGTTAACCTTCCAGTCCTGATTCTCTCTCTCCATTGCCACTCATGACCTAGTATAGAACCATAACCAGCATTTTTTATATCTGGGGCAAACTTCATGGCACAGACATAATCAGCAACTCCTTGGGAAATCCCTGAATCTGAAAAAAAAAAGTGTCCAGGATAATAAGAAAAATTCTCTCATACCAGTTTAACAAAGACAAATTCAGTTGATGTAAGAAAGGGTGTGTGTATGTGTGTGTGTGTGTGTATGGGAAACAAAGACCCTAGGACACAGTAATACCACTCTACTGAAGTTTGGGAAGGGGGGGCTTGCCTGGGGGATATGACAGCTGGGTGGGGAAACTGTGTGCCATCTGGTCGCTTCCTATTTTAATTAATTACTCTTATTAACTAGATGCTAAACTCCACTGTTTCTACACTTCTGAAAAAAAATATACAGGAAGTATTTGTTTCCTCTAAATTTCATCAGCCTTGGGCAAAGTTCTTACTGTCCTGCCCTAGTTATAGTTGTGCCCCATGTGATGCTTTCTGTTGTAAAAAATCCTGAGTTTTCAAAAATTTATGCGTTTTCTTAAGAGCCACTTCAATTCTACTCATTCAATGTAAAATCATTTAAAAATTTACACTAGCTACTAAGCTTTTTCCAATAGTATCAGACAAGAAGAACTTTCACATATCACTAGAGGGGAATCTGTAGTCAATCAGTCAGACAGTCAGGAAATCTTAATTGAGCACTTGATATGCACCAGGCATTGTGCTAAGTGGTAGGGATACAAAGATAGGCAAAAGACAGACTTGCTCTGATGGAATTCAGTATAATGGGGGAGACAACATGTAAACAACTGTGTACAGACAAACTACTGTATGGCAGTATCTGAAGAATCAAGGAAAACAGTCATGTTCAATAATCAGGAATTATAGATAATTGCTACCGATGCTGTTTGACAACCCCTCTCATTTTCTTACATTTCCCATTTGAGTGTCATTTTCAGGCTTCCAATTCTTGAGGCAAGTTCAGTCTCTTTCAAAACTGAGGCTGACCCAAACCTCCAAACTACTTGAGGTTCACCCACTACCAGCTAAAAGAGATTAATTCATGACACTATCAGTCTGCTTTGGGCACAGTGACATGCTGTGTTTGGGAAATACCAGTGAAAATTTAAAAAATGAAACTTTTTGTTGTGAACATAATTCTTTCCCAACTAGCCCCTGCTGGACTTAAGGAAGTCAGCCCCAGGGTGCATGGGAAGGGTATTTCTGCATGTAGCAGGCTAGAGGGTAACAACTTTGGAACATTTTTCTCTGAGTGTGAACAATTTTCAAAAGAAGAAATGCAAATTATCAACAATACAAAAGAAAACAAATGTTCCACATCATAAAAATAAGAGGAATGCAAATCAAGGCAGCTTTGAGGTTTTCCCCTCACTCAGCAAATTGCCAAAGATGATAGCAGATGCCAGAGAAAAAGTAAGAATATTTATGCCCTATTCAAAGAACAGTGATTTTCTCTAATCATTTTTGAAAACTATTTGAATTTAGGTGGGAAAAGTCACTAAAATTTTTTCTTTTGGACCAGTAATCTCATTATTGGTTACACATCCCCAAATACATCAATGAAAGAAAGGTCCCATAATTCCAAAATATTCATAGCAGCACTTTTTTTCTTCTCTTCTTCTTTTTTTTTTTTTTTTTAAACAAATTATCCTCTGCCAGGATAAAATTTGCACCCATTAAGTATAGAATAGTTGGACAAATTGTGATATATGTACATCACATACCTGATATGTAATAGATGCTTAATAAATACTTAAGGAGAGTCTATAAACCCCTTTGTAATGCCTTACTCCATCTGTTTCAATTCAAGAAGCATTTATTGAGAATCAAACATGTACAATCTGGCCACCAAGGTGAATATAGAAGAATGAATAGATGATACAATCCTTGATGTTATAAAGACATTACAGTCTAATTGGGCAGACAAAACTTTGAAACTTAGAATATATAATATATGATAGGTATATAATATGACCAATATGGATATACCCTCAAATGGTACAGGTCACAGCCAATCCTGGTTTATCTATTTTTGTCCAGGTCCTTTCAGTAACTGGTCCTAAGGGATTCTCTCATTATGCTTTGAGTTGTTCTCCAAATTTCTTGATATTCTATAGATAACAAGGAAGTATATGAATTATTCACCACTTATTTCTTCTTTCCCCTCCTACTACATAGGTCTGACCATGCTATCCTCAAACTCAGTAAACTCCAAGGGTTCACCTTGGAACCTATCACCTATCTCCATCTCCAGAATCGAGTAAAAGAATCCTCTGTTTGGCATTTAAATCCTTTATAATTTAACTCCTCCTTACCTTCCCAGTATCCTTCCTCCCTCACTATATATTCTTCAGTCCACTAACACCAGTCTCCTTGCCAATCCTCAAGCAATATACTCTATCTCTCAGCTTTGGACATTTTCTCTGGTTGTTCTCTAAGCTTGAAATGATCTCTTTCTCCTCATCTCTGCCTGCTGATTTCTCCAGCTTTAAATTCTAATTAAAATTTCACCTTCAAGAGAAGTCCTTCCTAATCCCTTTTATTTCCAGTATTTTCCCTTTGTTAATTATTTCCTATTTATCTTAGCAATAGCTTGCTTGTACATATTTGCTTATTGTTTTCTCTATTAGACTGTGAACATGTACTTGGGTACTCTCTTTTGCCTTTCTTCATATGACCAGTGATTAGCATAGTGGTTGATATTCAGTAGGTGCTTAATAAATGCTTACTGATTTACTGACTTCTTTCTTTTCTGGTTGTACACCTCTCTCATAGAATCTATGCTGCTTCTCCTAAGTAATTTTTTATTATCAGTAGTCACACCCATCATAGGCTTTTTCATTGTCCTTAGGGTGACCCACTAACCTTCATTCTTCAAGGATGATAAAATTCCATGGATTACAGCCATAAGCATAACAGAAGAATATATTTTCCCCTCCCTCCCTCCCTTCCTTCCTTCCTCCCTCCCTCCCTCCCTCCCT